>JAQIXA010003949.1:0-12586 GCA_034699045.1 Nanhermannia cf. coronata Gr-Ori-00579 | reverse complement strand
CTACATTTTAGTATAGGTAGTTAAAGTGTAATTTTAATTGGCCTTCTGAGGCATTTGTCCCTTTTCAATTTAGAGGCTTTTCTGTGTGTAAGGTAAGGTAAGGACTAAGGACCTAAATATTTTATAAACTTTCAATAATCTCCAAACAAATCGGACCTTACAATAGACAAAAACATTTAAAAAATGGTCAGATTCTATATCATTTATATTTTGGATCAGTTGTCGTTGTCGTTGGACCAGTTGGTTTTAGGATCAGTTGTCGCAGTACCTGATTTATTGGTACCTATTGAATATTGAATGAGGCTTTTGAAATTATTTTTGACACTAGTTTAAGACTTCCTATATATTTGGCTCTTTTAGTAAGATTTTACTTAATTTCTACTAGAGACTTGAGGCTTTTTTAGGAAGTAAGTTCTGCTGAGCTTTAATAAAGTTTTTAGGAGACTATAGACTTTGTATGTATTTTATATTAAAAAGATTAAAAGAAAAATTTATTTACCCAAAATGTTAATTTCTTGTTCTGGTTCTGGGTTTGGAATTGGAATTACTTTTTAAAATTGAGTTCAAAAAGTACGTTTAGGATGTAGCAAGTTTTGAAGCAAAGTTGAGAGATTTTGTTTTACAGTAGAAAAAAGTTTATTTTTGCAAATTCAAATGTAGGAATCCTACATTACTGTATAGGATTTAAGCTCATAAAATGGATATAAAAAGTATGAGAAATGGTTTTTTTTCTTCAGGTTAAATCTTTGTTAATTTTGGACTAAAAGTTTTTTTTGTATTTTCCTTTTAATGCCTTTGGGAAATAAGGTGGATTTAGATTTAAAAATAGAGCGAGATCTTTGAGAGAGTTTTTTTTGGACATTAATGTATCCTTTTTTGTTTTGAAGATAAAAAGTAGTATACAAAATGTATACAAAATGTAGGTGCTGGTACTGGTAGTTCATACTTTTTGTCGAGAGAAGAGTTTATTTATTTCCCACGTTTTACTTTAGATTTATTTTTATGTGAAGAACTGCATTTCTTTCTGTAAAATTGAAAAAATGTATAAACTCAAAAAACATAAATAATACATGAATGCAATTTCTATTAATTCCATTCCAGAGTATAAAGTTCAAGCGAGTTTAAATTTTAGATTGGGTATTCAGAACCATGTTTTGAATTGAATTAAAAATGAAAGTGAAATTTATTTACAAAATATAAAACTTGCTATTTATGTAAACAATGGATGTATTGAGAGGCTTTTTGATTTTCAAACAATTCCAAAAATGCTATGATATAGATTTATAAATAGTTCTTTTAGAGAAAAAGTTCATATCTATCCTATAATGAAATAATAGCTTTATTGGATTGGGTATAATAGTAGACAGCAAGTAGATCATCGATCCATGTCATTAAAATAGGATTAAAAAGTTTAAAATTGAGCTTTTTGACAATTTCAAATCAAACTAATCGTAAGGATAAGTTACATGCTAAGTTACATGCTTGTTATACGGATACGATATACGAGATTTAAAATAACTGACGATACTATCTGTAGTAGGTAGTATGCATTATGTAGGGTACTACTTAAATCTTTAAGGTTTATTAGACAAGATTAACTTGATTTTTATTGATTCTTTTAAAGTTTGGTTTGAATCATTTGAAAAGAAAAAATTAGTTTTTCTGCAATTTTAACGGAGTTTAAAGGCCATAGGCTTTGGTTCATGTTTATACAAAAGAAATTAGCAATATGTGTTCTGTATTCTATAAGTAATGTAAATGTAGTAGGTAATGGTATACCTATATTTATATGTGAAATGTAAAAAGAGCAGATTTCATACACAAGTAGGTATTATACGAGTAGATAGACAAAAGTGCAAAAGTCATTCACACTTTAACGTAAAAAAATCGAATACAAAGGCAAACATACAATTGTTTCTAGACCTTATAACTTGTAACATAGCATAGGTATCATATCATCAGTAAGTGAGATATAATTTATGAGACTTATTTTACTATGTAATATTAATACTAACTAATAGTATAGGTAGATAGTGATAGAATTTTGCAATTATTATTATTGTAAAGGGTCAGGGGCATTGTACCGACAAAGAGTAATAATAAAATAAGGTACAAGTATGTATGTATTAGTATTGAGTATTGGGCATGTAATAATTTATTATATGAGTTGTATAAAATTATAAATATTTTTTCTGCAGACTTAATCAGCAGCCAACGAGCGGATGCACCTTGATTTTTAATTTGAGTCAAGTTTAGAATTTTCAACTTGCAAAATTAATGTTTCAAATGCAGAGATATCTACTTAAATACATTAATATTATGTATTACTGATATATCGAGTTAATTAAAGACTGTCTGTCTATAGAAAAAAATAAGAAAAAGGATAATTCGTGACTTTTGAGATTTGGGTTGGGCTAATTTTGATGATTAGCAAATTTTGAGGAATCCTTTTTTCTTTGCTTTTTAAACTCGACGAATCTTTTTGAAGATTTCAAGTTCAACTTGCTTGTAAAGTACCTAATTTTTATGCAAGTGTGATGTGATTGCATGTAGGTACATATACATAAATGTAGTAGGGTATAATTTATACATACCTTTGAGGTTTGAGGTTTGCAAAAATATAGCTTGGGGAATTTAAACATATTTGGAATGTAATTATGACTAATGAAAAAGATAATAAGGGGGATTTAGCTGCTTTTTTAGCAAGGATTATAATTATGAAAAGACCCGTTTAATATTTAGGTAGTTAGCTAGGTAAAGGTACATTAAACTGGTACTAGAGTTTTACGAATCAGGATTTCGTTCTATATTTGGATTGTAATTAATTTTCCTTATTTGCTAGTTAGGGTATTGGATCTAATTTAAGACAGAGCATTTATCATTATTTACAGTTTTTTGCAATTAATTTTGGTTATATTTGTAGTTGAATGAACACAATTTAATGATTTGTTTTTTTTTTAATTTGCAGCATCAAGACTGAACGAGTACATACATGACTATGAAGTAAGTTTTACAAAATATATGACTGATTTTGATGAGATTGACTAATATTTTTTTTCTTTTTTTGCAGACACTTGAGTATGATCCCTTGGAAGTTCAAGAAAGTCATTTAAGAGTTAAGAGATGGATTGACGAGAGTGAGTCGAAGAATTCTGCTGATGAAGGACCAGAGATTTTATTGAAATTACGAACTAAAAGAAAAAATCTTTTATTGAGATTAAAAAGAGACACGAGTGTGTTCAGCTCTGACCTAGCTGTAGAATTAGATGGAGATTCTACTGCCAATAATAACAATCAAATTAATCTTGAACACATTTATGCTGGTCATGTTGATGGTAAGATTTGGATAATTAATTTTTTAAATTAAAATATTTATGTACTTAATACTTGAAGATAATTTATGATTCTTGTGTTTTCATTTAGGCGTGGCTGATAGTAATGTGTTTGGTTCAATTAGAGAGGGAATTTTCGATGGTAAAGTGATAACACCAGACGAGACATTTTATGTAGAGAGAGCGAATAAATACTCGCTTCCAACAAGTACAAATCAAAGTCATTCTGTGATATATTCAGAAAAAGCTGTGAGTGATCCTTTCCATGAGATGAGAACAGGTAAGCTTTTGTATATTATTTTTTTATCAAAATCAAGTGCTAATTTCTATCAAAATCAGTAGTAATTAATTAAATAATTTTAATTTAGGTCATAGTAAGGGATGTGGAATTACTGACGAAGGTAATAAAAATATTAATTCTTTAAACTGATTATGACTCTTTAAGTAATGAGGTTTAGTAAATATAAAATTAAACAAGGAAAAAACGATTTCTAAAATCGCCTTTTGGTCCCTTTTCTATACACAACACAATGTACGGCTAGATTAGATTAGTAAAAATATGCAGATTGGTAATATACATTTTACATGTTGTACCTTTACTGTATCTATTTATAGAACGAATGTAAATTAGTTTTTTATGGAAAAACTATGACATTTCATTCAGTACCTTTCTTGTTCGCTTACCACGCACAACAAAAATTTTATATTCCACCTTTTACTGACGATGAAGTATTTTCTTTGAATTTAAAAATATTATTAACTTTATTAGTAATGGAATGGATGGAAAGGATACAAAATTCAGCTGAAAATGATATGCCAGAACTCAAGCATCCGAAATCAAAAGCTTTACAATACCAACAAAGTAATCCAACTGCCGAGAAATTACGTTCATCTTCTACTGGGGATCATTTACCACATGATAGTTTTTATCATGATCATAATTCTGCTGGAGATGAACACGACCATTCGTTTGCCAAATACTATAGCAGTAGAGGAGGTGATGCTCCTTTTTTTATTCGAAATAGTTCCAATTTATTGCCTCCTGGACACAGAGGGGCTTCATTTTTCTCGTCTGAAATTGGTCGTGGAAGAAGGTAACATACTTATTTATAAATATATAAATTCTGATAATTATATATGGTTACTTTCCACTTTTTAGGGCATTAAGATCTGGTACAAGCTCAAAAACGACTTGCACTTTGAGCATTCAAACTGACCCTCTTTTATGGAAACATATTTCTGAACAAGTAAGTTATTTCAAAGAAAGATTTTAAAGTTCAAGCTTTTAAATCTGTTTATATTTTATAGGAAAGAACTGACGATGAAAATAAAATCCGTGAGGAAATTTTATCTTTAATTGGTCAGCACGTGAAAGGTAAAATCTACCTATAATAAAATATTTTAATTTTAATTTGTAAATTTTTATTTTTATGAAAGCTGTAAATCATATCTATTCAAATACTCTATTTGATGGAAAAGAACCTTATAAGAATATACGATTTGAAGTTCAGAGAATTAAGATTGATACAGATAAAGCATGTAAACCAGGTTATAAAGGAGAAAAGAATCTTTTTTGTATAGAAAATATTGATGTTAGCAATTTCCTTAATTTACACTCGTAAGTACCTCCTACATTTGATTATTTTCGAAATATTTTTGGAAGAAGGAAGAAGAAATTGTATTTATAATTTTTGAACTTTTTAGGCTTTCAAATCATGAGGACTTTTGCTTGTCCTATGTATTTACGTACAGAGACTTTACTGGAGGTACCCTTGGATTAGGTATGACATTTTTTTTTAATATTAAAACTTTTTTGTATTATTATGTACTGAGCTAATAAGCTTATATTTACCATTTTTTAATTTTGAATAATTTATCATTAGCTTGGGTCGCTAGTTCAAATGGAGCCAGTGGTGGTGTTTGTGAAAAATATAAGACTTATACAGAAACTATTGGTGGAGTTTACCAAAGCACCAGGAGATCACTTAATACTGGCATCATTACCTTTGTCAACTATAATAGTCGTGTCCCTCCAAAAGTGTCCCAGCTCACTCTGGCCCATGAAATAGGACATAATTTCGGGTAAATTAAAGAAAAAAAAATTTTTTAAATTTTTTTCATATATTTTTTGTCAATTTAAAGCTCACCTCATGATTACCCAAGTAAATGTCGACCTGGTGGGCCTGAAGGTAAAATTCAAATATTTATTTTTATGATAAAATGAAAGATTTTTTAAAAAACTCTTTTTTTTCAATTTTTACAGGCAATTTCATTATGTTTGCATCAGCTACTGTAAGTAGTAGGTAGTAGTAATTTGTTTTACAAGGAAGGTATTTAAGTATTTAAAGAAATGCATACATACCATCATTATAATATATAGGTTATACTAGAGTAACTACTGTAATAGCTAATTAAATTTAATTATTAACAACTTATTATTTATTATTATTATTTATTTACTTGATTTTCAGAGTGGAGATAGACCAAATAACTCAAAATTTTCAGATTGTTCGATGAAAAATGTATCCTCTGTACTCGATGCTATAATCCATGATAGTAAAAAAACCAATTGCTTTATAGGTACTTTCTTATACTTATTGATTTAGTATTATCATGAAACTAATTGGAATTTTGTGAAATTTTAGCTACAAATGGTACATTTTGTGGAAATAAAATCGTGGAAGAAGGTGAAATGTGCGATTGTGGATATAATTACGAAGAATGTGAAGAGGAATGCTGCTATCCCAGGCAAATCTCTGACTCGGATAGACAATCGGATTCTAGGTATAAATTATTATAACTTGGATAGATGATTGATCGGAATTGTAAATAAATAAGATTTATAATACTGATATTGAATTGTTTTAGTGCTGCTGGATGCAGAAGAAAACCCAAGGCTAAGTGTTCACCAAGTGAAGGACCTTGTTGTGATTCTAGATGTATGCATGTCCGAGTTGACCGAAAACAACTGTGTAAGCAAGATACTGAATGCTCACTACCTTCGTATTGTAGTGGTCGAAGTGCCCAATGTCCTACACCCACTCCGAAAGAAGATCTTACACCTTGTAATAATGGAACACAAGTTTGTCAAAGGTAAGCAATAAACCGCAGTTCATTTCATTTGTAATAAAACTTAAATTCATACTTAATTTTTTTTTCTACTACTTTCAGAGGTGAATGTCAAGGTTCAATTTGCCTCAAATTTGGTCTACAGGAATGCTTTTTGTCAAGCAATGATAAGAATGTAGACAAAAGAAAACTTTGTGATCTTGCTTGTCTTGATAAACAAGGTAATATTTTCTTTTGAACTTTCTCCAGCCATAAAATAGCTTTCATATTACCTATTTTCGAATTAATTATAAGCTAATCTATAACCTAATTTTTAGGACGGTGCCGAAGTACGTCTGAATTACAATTAAGAGGATTACCTGGTGGCTTAAGCCTTAGGTAAATAATATATTAAAAAATCATTCATGTTCATTATCTAATTTTCTTGATAAATAATTTAGACCTGGAGCGCCCTGCGATAATTTCCAAGTAAGTACAGTACAAATACCCTACCCACTATGTAATATATGTATGGGTATACACTATACTCTATACACAAGAATATTTTCTCAAAATAAAATTTTAATATTTTTTATGATATTTTAGGGCTATTGCGACGTCTTTCTCAAATGTCGATCAGTCGATGCTGAGGGACCTCTTGCTCGTCTCAAAAACTTATTATTCAATAAGGAAACATTATTAAATATAGCTCAATGGGTCACATCTTACTGGTGGGCCGTTTTGCTAATGGGAGTTGCATTTATAATCATTATGGGCTTGTTTATTAAGGTACCAAATAGTCAAAATATAATTTATGTCTATTTTGTCATATAAGTATGTAATTAATTTACTTATAATATTTTTAGTGTTGTGCTGTCCATACGCCTTCGTCTAATCCTAAGAAAGCCCCTCATAGAAGAATAGGTGATACGCTTAGAAGACCTATAAATACTTTGAGGAGGCATCGTCAGGTATTGTAATTTGTAATTAAATTCCTGAAATTGAATACATAAATTAAACATTTATAATACTAGGAGTATTCTTAAATTCTTGTCTCAATTCTCAGGGTCATTATCGTAATGCAAATTCCCCAGCAGCGGCTGCAGCGGCTGGTAATTTAAATAATTTTTAATTTTTAGAATCAGTTTCTAAACAAATATATTTTTTATAGCTGTCAATGCAGCTGTAGCTGTGAACGGCTCTTGTCCACCGCCACCATATTCAGCTGGGCCAAGTGCTCCACCGCAAAATGCTCGAGCTCCTCCGCCGCACGGTTATGGTAAGCAAAATCAATTAAAAATCGAATTCAAATTAAACTTATTTTGTGATTTTCAGGCGAAGGTCGAGGTCCAAATAGAAGTAGAGGTGATCGTCACCATCAGGGGAAATCAAATGGCAAATCAAACGGTGGAAATAGTTCAAACTCTAACAACCCATATGCTGGAGCTTTTAATCAGCCACATAAATCACATCAACAACATCGCGTTTGACGATAGCATCCACTTTTTAGCTTGTTACCAATATATCCAGGATGATAATATTTACTATAAGCAAAGGGTGGAGATTAAGATTAAATTATTAATAATATTTAAAAAAATATGTATTTTCTGCATTCCAATCAAGGGCCCTTTAACCTCCACAAAAAATCAATACAATACTATACTCTATATACTACATAGGTGAAATACAAGATTTTTAAAATATTGTTATATAATTTTTTTAATATCAAAAATGCATTTTTATGGCCATTTTACTCGAGTGTTCCTTTTAAACATTAAATAGTAGTTGTACATTTTAATGATTTTTTTAGATAAGTACGTCAGGTTTAATGAGTTAAACTGATTACAATTATAGACTTTTTTTTGTTATAGATTTTAAAATTTAAAAAACGATAATGAGCCTATTCTCCTCTACCCCCGATATAATAAATGTATTTTGAATATTTAGGGACTATTACGATTACGATTAATTAGATAGGTAGTAAATAAATCACAAAAAAGAATCAAATATCAATCTATATTACTAATTAAACCTAACTAGTATAATACTACTTATAAAAAGCCTATTTTCTATATGTTATAATCGATACTGGATTTGTAAAACTGGATATTAGTTTAAGTTTCTCTTCGCATAAAATTGTATTCAAAAATGGTTATGTAAACTATCAGTAATTGAATTATTTCTAAAATAAGTTTAGTTATATTACTAGATTAGATAGGGATAAAATAATCATTTATCAGATCTCAAAACTTTGAAAATCAATTTTAATCAGGTTTAGGTTAGGTATGGTAGTAGTAGCTATTTGGCATTTTAGTTTTTTTTAGAACTTTTAGAAGGGGATTAATTTTAAGTTTTTGGGATATTTGTTTTTGTTTGTAATTTGGCTAAAATTCTAATCCTATTGTGTAAATTTTTATATATTTTATAATTATGTATTTCTTTCGTAAGAACTATCAAAATGTAATTTAAATCTTTCTAGTCTCCCATTTTAAACTGCAGTCCTCCATGATTTATTTGTTTGTTTTTTATATTTAAGAATATTTATTGATAATAATTAAGTATAATATTTACCTACCATCAATTTCAACTGAATATGATTAAGATTACCTATACTTTTTTGTATCAGTTTTTCTTATGTCAAAAGAAAAACTTTTACTTTTTTGCTTAATATTTGCTTAAAATCTCATTTATTTATAATTTCGAATTGCGAATTTGCGAATTGAATGGTTGTTGTTTTTTACATGATAATGTTGAAATGTATGATTTTGTACGGAATATAAAACCGTGCCAAAAAAAGGTCAAAAATCATCTTTGTATTTTTAAGTAGGTATTTTTTAAAAAATGAAAAAGTTAATTGAGATTCGTTTTTTATACTTGAACTATCTACTATATACTTATATTATGTGTAAATTATGTGTAATTGTAATACTACAGATACTACAGAACAGAAAGTTTGATTTTGTTTAGGAGCTCAATTATGTATAATGCTACTTAATTAATTAATCATTTTTTTGTGTTAAATTATATGAAATAAATGTATAATGTAATTGGGTATCTTAAAAATACTTTATGAAATATGATATGAAATGAATAAATCAATTTTTGTGAATATCGATACAATGAGTTTTAATTAAGCCAAAATATACATCTTTTAACATAGGTAATTATAATATTATTCAAATATAGGTATGTAATTTAAGTCTACAATTATAATATCAGTGTTATAAGTAGTGTATATAGATACAAATTGAAAGTTAAATTTTGTCTATCTATAAAATTATTATTTGTAATTTTATAGATAGACTAAATGCAAAATGACCAGTCTCTTGTATTTGTATATAGGTAGGGTACTGTATAAATACTCTAATATTAGGTATTGTAATTAAATTCCTGAAATTGAATACATAAATTGAACACTTATATATTTTAAAGAAAAAGAGGACAAACCTCGATATTTCAGAGCTGAATTTTGAAATTTAAAAAATTAGGAAGCTAAAAAGTTCAAAAGCTAAAACTTGGAAATATCAATGTATAAGTAGGCTGACCTATTCCTATACCTATAGTTAGTACTACCAAGACCAGTAGATAGATATCTACTGGTATATCTACTGGTCTTGGTACTACCTATTATTAGTCTATTAGTTTAGGATTTCAAAAAATTTGTAAAATAGTATTTTAAGTATTGATTTTGTTTTGTTCAAATTAATTTGAAGATTTTTACCAGTCAAGATTTGACCTATCTTGGCCTTTGACACTTGATGAACAGCAACCCTCGTTGACCGGTGGAACCCTGTCTCTTGACCAATCATAGACCCCACCTCTTTTCACAAAAATATCTGCCTCATAGTCAGTTTCAGCCAGAGCTTCCTCGACACTTACGTCCAAAATGCTTTTCGTCTCAAAGTATTTATCCCCTTTGCACAAAAATCTGAAAAATATCGTAAAATGAGAACAAGAACTATACTACGACTACAAGACATTAATAGGACCCTACAGTAAAATATCTTTATAAAGTAAGATATTTTAATAATGAGAAAAATTCCTAATTTTAAACAAATTCTAAATTTCAAAACCTACTGATTCTGAAATGACCAGTGACTCGAGTGATTTGGATTTCTAGGATTTTTGGATTTGGGCAAATTTTGTCTCTATGTAGGTATATAGTATTTGGTAATTACCTCATATATTCGTCCAAGATCAAATAAGAGCTCTTCATCATCCGATTTGACTCTGGGACAAAAGACTGGAGGTGTTCGTGTCTTTTACAAAAATCGTCAAATTCTTGGTCAGAAATCAAGAATTTTGTGACATCTCTTTTTGCTCCTTCACCTTTATAACAACGAGAAGGAAAAAAAAACAGTACAAAAAATGATTACATTTTTAGATAACCTTTATTTTCCGAGTCGACTGATAGGCACTGAAATTGAAAAAATATTTCAAAATATTAGTTAAATTTTAATGCTCAAGATTCTGTTCTGTTGTACCTGAAAGCATTTCCATCGGAATGGTTCAAGAATCGAAATATTTTGGGCAAAATCTTCATCCACATTATACCTGTTGATGACTGAATTTAACTTAAACTTGACTTTGAATTCTTCACACCATTTTGAAATATTTTTGAGTTGTTTCAAATGGCTACCTTTGCCTTAAATTGAAAAAAAAGATAAATTTTAGTATAGCAGTAGCAGATACCGACTGTTTGTGATGATAATCACAAATCTTCGTTTCTTTTTAGAGTAATTAATCTTTGGAACTCTTTACCTACTGATATCAAGAATTGTAAATGCTCCTATAATAATTTTAAGCAACAAGTTAAAAAATTGTACATAAGTAAACACTAAATATTAATTCGTATTTAAGTTAAGTTAATAATACTCCCTATCTCTTATGTAAGGCTCATTGTATGAGGTTTAAGTGATAATTTGTTACAAATATTTGAATGATTACAAATTATGAAATAAATCAACGTTATATATAAATGGACAAGTCTAATATATTTTTGCAAAAGCAAATACAGAATAGGTATTTATAAGTACCTATTACCTATACATATAATTAGATACCTAGATACTATTAATTTTGAGGGACATATAAGTCCCTCAAAATGACAATTCTCACAAATTCTCACAAATTTCCTATTATGCTTGCTCAATTGCAGATTATTTCGTTATCAAATCAAAGACTTACTTATACTGATTAACTAGATGCAAAATACGCTTCTTTCAACGTTCCATTTAGGTAATGTAAGGTAGGTAGTTACATAAACATACTTATTATGGTACCCTACTTACTATACTGTATTTATAGTTTGGAGAAAAGTGAAGTTTTGTGAAGTTTAGAAGACTGAGTAATGAGATACTTATATACTATATACCTATCTATATTATAATACATACATAGTAAAAATACACCAAAATGTACCTAAAAAGATCCAGGATTGAATAACATATCCATTTGAGGCAAAAACAAAAAAATCTAGGTAGATACATATACTTAAATAAAATACTTAGCATTTGTTTTAATACTTACTGGAACATAATACTGCATAGTGTAGTATGCCTATACTATAATAAAATATACTAAACTATTCTATACTGTAAGTATAATAAATATAGTACCCTACTTAAGGTATTATATCATACCTTAAGTTATGTATGGTAGGTAATAGGTCTATATCAGATCAGATTCAGATTGACACACTGTCTTAAATAATTGGAAAGTAAATCTTACTTCACTTTCTGCAGAATATGCCTACTTAAGTATTTCTGTAAAATGTTTTTTCTTCAGTCTTTTTTCTACTTTCTCAAAAATCCTTTTGGCTTTTCTAAATATAATCTTTTTCAGCTACATACCTACTAGTAAGTATTAGGTATATGAAATATAGGTATGTATTTGCACTTTACTTGTATTAGGAAATATTTGATTTTAGGTATAATAACTACTTAGGTACCCTACTCGGGTTTAGGGGCTTAGGTCCAAAACCATAAGGTCCAAACCATAAGGTCCAAACTTTAAGGTCCAAACCATAAGGTCCAAACCATAAGGTCCAAACTTTTAGGTCCAAACCATAAGGTCCAAACCATAAGGTCCAAACTTTTAGGTCCAAACTTTTAGGTCCAAACATTAAGGTCCAAACTTTAAGGTCCAAACTTTTAGGTCCAAACCATAAGGTCCAAACTTTTAGGTCCAAACATTAAGGTCCAAAC
>JAQIXA010003948.1:0-12588 GCA_034699045.1 Nanhermannia cf. coronata Gr-Ori-00579 | reverse complement strand
TAGACCCGTATAGAAAATGATTGTTGACAAAAGTCAACAGCTCAGTACTTAACGTACAAGAAAAAGTGCAGTAGTACAGGAGTTAACTTAATGGTACTACTACCTTAATTATTTTTGTACCTGTGTTTTCGTTCGTCGTCGATTTCTTCGTCCATCACATCTGTAAAGCGGCGCCTTTCTCGAATCACAGTATGCTAAATCGAATAAAAAATTATTCAGCATAGGTAATAAAAAATATATTTAAGAGAGTAGTGTTCTTTACATTTCTGTCATATGCTGACCCTTTAAGTTGAAGGGCTAGAGCAGGGGATCGATGTGCGGCCACTTTCATGTACTGTCTGAGTCTAGCCGGGAAATCGGCATCTCTTAGCTGTAGCAGGTACGTGTCCGGTCCATTTTGGTAACTACATACACGATATGGTTAATAGAATGAAGATAGGTAATTATTTTTTATAAGGTTTGGGATTCGGTTCTATCCACTTACTGTGACTCTGACTTTTGGACGTCGATGTCGTAGTTGAGGTCGGGGCGGGGGTAGTGCGAATCAGTGGGAGCGAATTCACGAGGTTCGCGTGTGGGAGAAATCCTCCTTTCTGGAGTGTCAACATAATTGGGCGGATAGACCATCTTTGAGGGGTGGGTAAAGGCACCAGAGAGGGGACGGCGGCGGTAGGTATCGCGACAAGAAGCATTTGAATACCAGTCCCTTTTAAATAACGAAAATTTATATTTTAAATACTGAAACTTGTTTGGGTTTTTTGGAATTTACTTGAGTAGTGAGTAGTATCTCCTGTGAGAGTCCAGTCTAAACTGATGAGCATCTGGTACTAAGCGATCGGCCCATTTCAGCCAAGGGTGTCTAAGGGCTGCTGATATAGACTAAAAAAACATTGAACATAAGAATGAGCTATAATTTTCTTATAATTTATGGTCATAAAAACTACCATTCGGCATTCTGGAGATGCGACAATTAGCTTTGAGATAAAGTCCCGGCCATCAGCTGAGAGATATTCAAAGTATTCGTTAAATGCCCAGTTTCCACCCTGGATGTTTTGCAATGTTTCTCGGTCATTTTCGCCTCGGAAGGGTGTGGTTCCTCCGACGAGAAGGTAGGTTATAATCCCAATAGACCAAAGGTCTGCAGGATAGCTCACATCTTTTCCTCCTACTATTTCAGGAGCCACAAACTCAGGCATGCCGTACTCGAGTGGGGAAATCCTCGACATGATCCTTCTCGCCAAACCAAAATCACAAATTCGAAGCTCGTCTCCATCTGGTCGACTTACAAGTAAATCTCCAGGCTACCCACAATAAAAACAAACTTAAAAAAAATTGAATGATAGTTGTTGCGTGATCTTACAGTGAGTCCTAGGTGTGCAATATTTCGATTGTGTAAGTGTTCTAGTCCCCAGAGCATTTGACGTATCCAATGGGCAATTGTGGATTCTGTGAGATAATCCTGCCTTGTGATGAATTCCATCAGTTCTCCACCACTTGATCTATATAAAAATGAATCGTTCTATGGTTAAAAACAAGAAATAAAGTATTATGTATTATATTAGTTACAGTTCGGTGATAAGGTCCCATCCATCGTGGTGTTCGAAAGCGTCCACGATCCTAGTCAGGTTCCGATGGTTGAGCGCATTCTGAAGAGAGTATTCGGTTTCCATCCAAGCCCGCTTGTGACCCGACCCTCTCATGACCTTAGCGGCATAACTACGTCCAGTTGCTCGCTCAACGACATGTCGTGTGATCCCTTGGGTGCCTCGTCCAAGCTCATCCCCAAGGTCATAGATATCGATGAGGTCTCTATTCCTACGCTTCACATCTCGCCCTCCATTGTACGAGAGCCAGTCGTAATCGAGTTCTGACTCTTCAATATGAATGGTGACCGAGCTGTGTATTGACCCTGCCACATTTGTACAAACCAACGAGTAAAGCCCTATAAAAAACAAAGAATCTTGGTTTTTTGATAGAGAGGCTAAACTTGTATAATTATTTACCCTCATCCTTCATGATGGTGTCGTTGATGGAGAGGGTGACTGTGTACACATCCTCATCAGTCATTCCAACACTCATTTTGATCCGATTAGAAGCTCCTAGAGGCTGCCAATCTTTAAACCTATCAAAAAATGTAATGAATAAAATGATACATAAAATTATTTTTAAGTTTATTACCATTTAAATTCTGGTTCTGGAATTCCCATAACCTTTAAAAATAAAAAAATTTAGAAAATTTAGTATATTCAAACAAGTGTCCAGACTCATTTTATAAAATTGAAAATATCATTTTTGGGGGCATGAAAGGTAAGATAAATATCTGAATTGTTTTAACTTATGAAAAGTGAATGTTCAATATTATAAATCACTTGTAGATACTATTACTTATTTATCGGTAATAATAATTATGTATGGTATCAAGAGGAATTTTTTTGCCTAAATCCCTGTTGGTAAACATTTGCGTAATCACAAAATTTTCAAGGATTTTATGAAAATAACTTGTTTTGACCAAAATACTCGACTTATTTTTTTAATTGAAACGAGTCCAATAAAAATTTCGATTTAATTTTATTACATAATGCAATAATTATATATTATGAATCTTCAGAGCATTAAATTGTTTCTAATGCTAAATCAAATTTTGTCATTTTTAATATAAAAAAATGTGAGAAATGTATGAGAAATGATAAATGTAAAAAAAAGGCTTACAACGGCTGTGAGTTTCCCTCCTTTCCTGGCCATGATGAAGGTTTCTTCAGGCCTTTGGAGAAATCTCGGATATTCAGCGAGAGCTAGCTTCACACGTTGCCGTGCCTGTCCATGAACATTTGTGGCTAAAAAAATGTCAAGAAAAATGTTTAGATACTACATACTTAACTTAGTCATAATTCATAATATAATTTTTAGTTATAATTTGTTGGGACTCTCACCAATGGCCTCGAACATGCCCACGTGGTCCCTGGTCATCCTTGATAGGAAAAGGGAGATCTGACCACTTCGTGCGTAGTCGTGGTCAAACTTCCGGTTGATTGAGTTAAACTCAAAGTCAATCTGGGGTTTGGGGTAGCCGTAGACCCACCAGTAGACAGTTGCACTCAGCCCCAACACAGCATATTGTGTGTCGTGTTCTTTAAATATTAAAATGTATTTGAGTTTAACTTTTAAAGTAAATAATTGAATGTTTGTATCACCTTGATTGAGAAACCTGGGTGCGTGTGTGTATCCCTCATGGGGTGGTCTGTCAAGGTCATAGTCCCTTGGTATGGATGGATGCATTGGTGGTCTCCAGGATGGTGGGGCTAGATCAAGTCTTGAGCGGAGTGTTTGAGCATACGGTGATGGATCCGACAAGCCGTACTGGTTTTCAACTCTGACTCTGAATTTGTAATCTCGATGCGGTTCTAGATTTCTAAAATTTAGGTAATTTGAATTAATTTTAATTTTTGTTTTGTTTTTTAGTGTTTCTTACCTGATATCACAGGCACATGAACGAATGTTCTTACGTACAGTAAACCACTCTCCATCTGGGCACTCGCACATCTCCACCTAAAAACCGAGATAAATTTTCAATAAACAAGTTTTTGATTGAGTTTATTTGTTGTTTAATTTACCTGGTAAGTAACAGGTGGTCTTGGACCTCCATGAGGAATCGAAGGTTTCCACGAAAGTGTCAGCTAGTAATAAAAATTATAAATAACAATTGATATAGAGAGTATACACTAATGTCTAAATATCTGTTAATTTATCATGCTTATAACAATCTTGATCTCAAATAATAAATTATTTTATAATGCGGATGTTGTGTTTACATGACGATCGGTCATCCTGGAGATGATGGGCCTGTCTGCCAATGGAGTAGGTAGACCCGAGTCCCGGAACTTGTCGAACCCCATGTACTGGTCCCCTACAGGCCGTTTAGGACGAGAATCTAGTGCTATTTACATGAGAAATTTAAAAAATTTGAAATGCTTGAACTTTTTTATCTTACTGTCATAGTTTAGGAGTCCGTCGCACCAGGCATCACCGTGTTTATTGAAAATCTTTAGTCTGTAGCGACCAACGTCAGACGCTACAACACTTTTGACCATTAAACGCAAAAGTCCAGCTCCCTCCCCTAATAAGTAATATACTACAAATTTTAATTCTTTTTACTAGTTAAAAAACTTACGTTCAAATTGAATTCGTTCACTAGGATAAATCTTGGTATCGTTCTTGTACCACTCGACTATATTACAAAATATAGTGTTTAAAATAAATAAAAAATTTCGAATATGTCATTATTACACTCAGGTTCAGGAGTCCCTCCCACGCAAGCTGTCCATTTTGCTGTCATACCCTCATATACCTCGCAATCTCCGATTTTTTTAAGGAAGTAGGGAGCTTCTGTCCTTTCACGTTTCTCACTTAAAAATTGAAAATCATATTTGTTTGAAAAATTAATTTTTTCCATCTAAATAATATGAACTAACATATTCCTTTTTAGCGTTTAGTATAATTACATTTTATCAACAATGTCGAGCTGAGCCTCGCACTTGTCAGTTCCTTCCCTATTGGTAAGAGTGCAGCAATATCGTCCAGCGTCAGGTCTTGCACAGTCTCGCACCATTAGTGAAACTGTATCTCCATCCCTTCTGAGTCGATACTTCCCGCTTTCCTCAATAGGCCGACCATCGTATGTCCAACTCACTTGAGGAGCTGGAACCCCTTGGATCCTTCCCACAAACTTGAAATCTTGCCCTGGGACTTGTTGAGAGTTGGTGAAACGGCTGGTAAATGTTGGGGTCTGGAAAACCTTTCGAACGCCAACACGACAGTTCGAAGACAATGAGCCTGATGGGTTAGAAAGGGTGAGCTCATAGCAGCCTGAATCTGAGGGTCGTACCCCTGTCAAGTTGAGACCAACACGTGTTCCATCAAAAGAAACGACAGCTTCTGGTCCTAGAGGCTCTCCATCACGAGTCCAACTGAGGTCTGGTAGGGGATTTCCTGCCACTCGAGCAAAAAGTTGTAGTTCGCCACCTTCATCGACATCTATGTCGGGTAGTTGAGAAAGGAAGGTGGGCGAAGATGGTTCTCCACCTGTGGATTTTGAGAGGACACCGACCTGGGCCTTCGTTTCTGTGGAGCCTTCAGGGTTGCTCGCCACCAGGGTGTAAGTCTATATTTTGTTTTGTAATTCAAAGCGATAAAATAAACTAACGGTTCAGTATATTGATTTCCAATTCTGTTTTAAATTTTGAATAAAATGGAATAAAGATGGTAGGTTTGTGAAAACTTACCCCCGAGTCGGCAGGTCCAGCAGTAAAACAGACTTGAGCTACCTTCGATCCATCAGGTCTTTCCACAATTTTTGTTTCTAGTTCTATCGGTTTTCCATCCTTTAACCTGTTAACAAAAAAATTTGTATTCAAATAACATATTGAGAAGTAAAATCGTCCGTTATTTAAAAAAATATGTAATCAAATTTAAGCATTAGTATTACCATACATCTATTTATTGGAAATCTAAGAAAATTCGATTTAATTTTTAAAATAGTTTTAAATATTGGAATCTTTGAAGACTCAGATTAATCATTGTAGAGTACTGTTGATTTTAAAAAATACTCATTTAATATGTCTACATATAATCATTTAATACTCACTCATATTGGAATATATAGTAATCTGTAATGTTCAGACTATTTAAAGGGTGTTTACCATTTGATAGTTGGCGGTGGGTTTCCAATAAAGGCAGTCTGTAGTTGGACAGGGGTTCCCTCAACAACTTTAACGTCCTGAAGTCCTTCGCTAATTTTAGGTTTTGTTGGAGGAGCTAATAAAAAAAATGATTGACTTTTAAAATTAAAGTTCATTAGAAGGTTCAAATGTTTTAGGAACTTTACTAAAATTAAAGTACACATAGCTATATTAAAAATTTATTTTAATTGCTTCATTACCAAGAACTTGGATCTGGACCTCTTGAGCCACCTCTCCCTTATCAGAAGAGAGAATGAGTGAGTATCGACCACTATCACTAAGCTGGGCCGCCTCCACCTCAAGAGAAACTTTACCATCTCCCTTTTCTGCAACATGCATTCCTGCCCGAAGAGGGCGCCCATCTTTCAAAAACCGCAGAGCAGGCTTAGGCCAGCCTGAGACCTGTAATTTAATTACAATTTATTTTAGTATAAACAAAATTTCCTTAATTTAAATTTCAGACTGAATCAACCTTGGCAGTGAGTCTGAGTGGTTCTCCGGCCTTAACGGTGGCAGGACCTGAAAGGGGCTCGTCAAATGTTGGAGGCTTTGGGGGGCAAGTAACTTCAGCTGCACAAGTAGTCACATTCTCTCCGTTTGGATTTGTGGCGCTGAGTGAATAATTTCCAGCATCTCCTTTCTCACATTTGTCGATACGAAGTACGCAAGTTCCATCAGGGAGTTGCGAAATCTTCACCTTTTCTGAGGGACCAATTGGCTTCCCATCTTTTAACCTGATAAAAATACCAAATAATAATTCAACTTAATGAGATGTAGTTATTAATCGTTATCATACCATTGAACAGTGGGAAAGGGCGATCCATCCACTTTGCACTTGAGTTCTAGGGGTTCTCCCTCATCGAAAGACCGACGTTTGTCGAGCGGATTGCCGAATGTGGGTGCTGTTTGAATCATCTTGACCTGCCCAGAAGTTTCCGCCTCGCCGGCTGCATTCTTGGCTTTTGCTTCATACTTACCAAAGTCAGAAGGCGTCATTTTTGCAATATTAATAGTGTGAGTGCCCTTATCAACGTCAGAAACTATCTCAGCGGTGGGTCCTAAAGGTCGTCCGTCTTTTGTAAAAATGAGAATTGGTGCTGGTGATCCAGATACACGTACTTTAAGCTCAAGAGCCTCGCCGTCTTTTAGCTGAAGAGCTGAAAGTTGTTTGAGGAATTGAGGTGGTTCTGATTGCATATGGAGTTTGGCGTTGGCCGAAGATTCTCCAATCTCATTGGAAACTCGGAGGCTGTAAGTGTCTTCATCAGCTCGGTCTTCGACTCGAACTGAAAGCTTGTAGATTCCCTTCTCCGGTTGGTTAGTGATAACAATCTTTTTAGATTCTTTCAGTACTTCTTTCCCCTTAACCCAATGACCCTTGGCCGGTGGGTTGGCAGTGACCTTCGCTTCAAACACCCCCTCCTCGCCAGGTCCAACAAAGATATCTTTTAATCCTGTAATCTCTGGCTTGAAAAGAACATCAAGCCGAGCCTATAAAAATACAAAAAATCATTAGTATAATTAGTACCCTACTTCAAATCCTCTGATGATCTGTGTATTTGTATTTGTCAAAAAAATTGATCGATAGCTATTTGACTGATCTTAACAAATTTAGGATACTATTGATTAGTTGGGTAATTTCTTCAAAAAAATTAAAAGTAACCCTACTACCTAGATGAAATCAGTTTTTTTAAAAAATCCCATGTTCTGCGAATTGTAAAATAATTAAAAAGTGATCAAAGTGATTACATTGTTTTTAGCGCTTAGTTAATTATTTACTTTACAACTAATATTTAACTAATGATTAGACTATTATATACTAGTGTTTAGGATATAAATAAGTTATTTTTATCAATTAAGAATCACTTACTGAGGACTGTGCTTCTCCCCACTCATTTTTAGCAGAAATTGCATAGGAAGCCACGTCTATCTGAGAGCATTCCTTGATTTCGAGTCTTTGTTTTCCATCCAGCCCTGCAACAAGCTTCAAGTGTCCATCTGGTTTAATTTCTAGACCATCCTTAGTCCACTTAACTGTTGGAGCCTGACCACCCACAACAGCCTCCAGCACTACGGGTTGCCCAGCCTTTGCTGAAGTGTCAGAAAGCTCTACAGTTATTCTTGGCTTATTGAGCTCTGCTGAAGACTGAACTTTAAGGGTTGATTTTGAATCAGCTGAGCCATGCTTGTTTTCAGCTCTGACAGTGATTTCTCCAGCCTCTTCTAAAAGTACACTGGAAAGGCGAAGGACGGATTTGGTAGTGGAAGTGGAGGTCTGTGTATCGGTTGTGATTGTCACACGCTCTGACACACTTAACTCCTTGCTTCCAAGCATCCTACAAAATTTTAAAAAATGATTTATTACAAGACTATTGTTAAAGATTATGATTGTGATCACCATTTAATGATGGGTTTAGGTTCAGCACCAACGATTACTTCTAGAATAAGTTCTTCGGACTCGACCACCTCCACAGTCTCTTTTAGACGTTTCTCAAACCTTGGGACACCTAGCAAAAATATATTCTATTATATTAATAAGCATTCAAGATTTCGGACTAATATACTATAGTGGGACAGAATCACTTGAGGGTAGACAGCACCAAAAAGACAAGCAAAAAAAGGCACACGTGTTGTATAGTTTGTTTTTATGTACCTTGAAAGCAAAGATAATAAAAGAACAGGATTTCAATAGAAATAATATAGTTAAGTAACTAATATTAATATAAATATTGTCATTAATTTCATACTGACTTAAATTAATTAACTACTTTTAAGATATTTATTAATAATGCTCGTTCTGTCGATTTTATTTTTAGTTTTTTTTTAGCTTTTTAAAGAAAGTCAGTGAATTGATTAGTCTTTTATAACCCATTTGAGTTGAAATTTGAGTTGAAATTAGTGTTAGTTGAGCAAGAAATGAAATTTAGAAATAGTTGTTAGCTTAGGCAATTCTCACTGAAGGGGTTAGTATGACAAATTAGTATGTAAATGTTTTTTGGAATGTATTTTCTCTTTACATCCTGTACTGCCCGCCATTGCTTCATTACTCCTTTCTTCAATTTCAATGGTCGAACCATTCAAGTCTTCATTTCCACAAATATAAGCTGATTTCTTTATCATGAGGGGTTCTTCAACTTCACCCAACATCCCCATATTTGATTTGATGTCATTTTTATTGATTATTAAACTCTCGCGTCGGGTATCCTCCTGTACAATGATTTCTTCGAGGAGAGACCTCTGCCTGGCTACCCTTTGAAAGAGTGCAGCCATCTCTTCGTCTTCTTCTTCCTCCTCCTCCTCGAGGATTGCTTGTTGTGTACTACTCACAATTTCACAGATCTCCACCACAGAACTATGAGACTTACTCCATTGGCTTATCTCTGGAGACTCAGGTTCTGTTATCTTTGGACTCAACAAATCACCCAACATAGATCCCATAGACTCTCCGGACATCTCACGAACTAATAGTCCGTCACTCAGGGCTACTTAATAAAAGGGTCACAAAATGAGTGAGTTTATGCGTGTGGTTTGTATATATGAGGTCGTGTATGCATTTTTGTATAAACGCAGACCCAACCACACTAAAAGTCACCATTCGATTCAAAGGACAAAATTACAAAAAATAAAACAATTGTACAAAATCAAAAATTATTGAACAAACTCTTGTATATACCTATATGTAACAAATTAATATTATATGAAGATGGTTACCTTCAACTGTGACCTGACATGATGACGAGGCAGATCCCAGGTCGTTGGATGCTCGAACTTCCCAAGTTCCACCATCGGAGGGAAGAATAACAGTGAGGGAACAATGGTAGTTCTCTGTCGATTCTCGGGTAATTTTTATGCGAGCATCAGCAGAAACCTCGTTCCCGTTGTGAAACCATTTAACTGCTGGTTCAGTCCCTTCAATTTTCACCTTTAATTCCAATTTTTCCTTTTCAACGACTCGTATGTCCGTAAGTCCCTCCTTGATCACAGGTTTGCCTATAAATATATCAAAAACATAAATAATTTCATGATCATTTAACCTTTAAACAATGATCTTCCGATGAGGAATCCTACTTTTAACAATGAGGGAAGCTGAAGATTCATCAGAGCCATATTGGTTTTCCAATTTCACTTTGACGGTCGCTCCACTTTCTACTTTCATGATTTTTAATTTGAAGGTCCCGCTTGACTCATCTACGGATTTTTCATATGTTTTCCCATCAATCTCGATCCCATCAAGGAACCTTGTAAATTTAAAAAAATAGAAGTTAAAGGTATTAATCTTTTTACAGATTTTTAAAAAAGTCTACCATTTGACTTTGGGAAGAGGGTGAGCATCGACCTTGAGAGAGAATTCTGCAGAATCACCGGCTTTTGCAGAGACATCGGCCAATGCTTGAGTCACTTTAGGGGCCCGCTTAACAAGAAGTTCTCCTGAACTGGTGTCTTCCCCGAACTGATTGGAAGCTGATGCTGTAATCTGACCTGATCCAGAACGACTCACATCTTTCATAGTCAAACTGTGAGTTTCTGCCGAACTAACAATGGATATCTTCTGACCACTTGATAATACTTCCCCATTCATCGACCCTTCACAAGTAAAAAATAAGATTTACTCGAATTGATTAAATAACGATTTATCGACTTACATTTGACTTTTGGCTCTGGTGTGCCTTGAGTTTTAATTGTAAAAGTAACTGACTCTTTCTCCTCAATCTCAACCTTGCTTTCAAGTTTTTGAACGATCTTGGCCGGCATTTGGGCTATAAGATTCCAGAACTCTGACATTTGTCCAATTTGATTAGATGCAACAACCGAGTATGCACCAGAATCTTCAAGGGTGACTCGCTCAAAATAAATGGAAAATTTCTCTCCTGATTCCTGGACAATTTTGATGCGTTCAGACTCGAGAAGGAGTTGACCATTTTTGTAGAATTTCACATCGGGTGTGGGGGTTCCTTCAACCTCGACGTCCATACGGAAGGGTTCATCGGTCATCTTATTATATAAAGTGAATCATAAAATATACTTTATTTATAAACTATGCAATTTTTTAAGAATATTATATTCACTATACCACTGCCATATCTTTCATTTTTGTCCGAAATTTGGGTGGACATTTTACTATGAGAAAACCCGTTGTCTCCGCCTCACCCAACTCGTTCGAAGCTACAACTTTATAAGTCTATATATAAAGAAATTTTCATTCAATTTTCAATTTTTATTTTTATAATTTTTACACTAACCCCTGCATCCTCTGTCGTAACTGATTTTATAATTAAAGCGATAGACTCGTCGTCCTCGTAGAGAAACCGGAAGCGACCTCCAGCCACCACCTCTACACCATCCTTTGTCATGACAGCAGATGGCTTTGGGTAGCCACCCACACGGAGTTCCATCATTGCGGATCCACCAACAGATACTTCAGTACTATCATCAAAAACCATTGTTTTTATTAATTTTTAGTTTTACAGAACCTATATCAATGAACATTGTTTGAAATTGATCTCACTCGGTAAGTTCAACGAGGATGGCCGGTGGCTCTGGTTCTCTGAGTAGAAAAGATACAGCACCTGAAACAACACAAGTTCAATTTGTCCCTTATCAAGTTTATTTTGCTTTTAAATTTTCGAGAATTGATTGACGTTTTGGCTTTGGCACATTAAATTTGCTTATTCCTACATTATGATTTCGAGATTCGAGTAAAAACTATCAAACTATCAAGGTCTATTTAGATATTGTACCTTGAACGGTGAGTTCTGCAGAGCATGACATTCTACCGGAAGATGTCGATCCAACACATGTGTATAAACCTTAGGTTCAAATTCAAATTTTAAAATTACAATTGCTCTAAAGGTTTTTAAAATGCCAAGTAATGTCAATGTTTATACCCGCATCGTCTGGTTTCACGTGTTGAAAAACGAGCGCCAAAGAGTCCTCATCGTCCTAACAAAAAATAGTGACTTTGAAGAGAATGAACAATACGATAAGTGATAGTTTACTTCTAAATTCTAACCTTGAACATGACCTTAAATCGGTCCTCTGGGTCAAACTCGACTCCATCCCTGAACCAGGTAAATGAAGGCTCTTCTCCAGGCTCCAGCAGGTTTTTCGTGCAACCAGCGAACAAAACTTTCTCATCTAAAACCCCAAAAAGAAATCCATTTATTAGAATTAGTTGAGATCATTATAATTAACTATGCTATAGTATTATACAGGGTGGCCCAGAAACAAGCCCCGAACTTTTTTGGATTTTAAATATTAAGTTCTGGGGTTGTTTCTGGGCCACCCTGTATATATTATAGGTTAAATAAAAAATGTTCAAATCAAACACATTAAAATGGCTTACTTGAGACGGTGACAATGGCTTCACATTCCGCACTTCCATGGCTGTTTGTTGCTGTCGCTCTGAAATAAAGTTTACACGTTATATGGATCGGATACACTCATGATTCACGATTATATTCTCGTAATTACTCGTATTATAAATTTAGTAATTAATGATGATCTGTTAAAAGAATATATTCGGCTTTCAGGCCTTTACAAAGGTAAACTTCATAAAAGGGCCAGAGGCTCATTATATCCCGAAGATATTCTTTTTATTTGGAAATACGAACCATTTTTCTTATAATTTCGACAAATAAGTATCTAATTTTTAACAATTTTTTAACATTTTAACTAATTTTTAACAGGATTGATTTTAACTTCTAGTCCGAGTATTTTATGCCTTTGTATAAAATCGACCTATTGGCTTTTAGCAATCCTCGGTAATTGTTCAAAATTTTGTCATGAGTAGTAGGACTTTCTGATTTTTCTGAGAAATAAGTCAAGTAAAATATCTCGATTTCTGTATCTGAGT
>JAQIXA010003947.1:0-12590 GCA_034699045.1 Nanhermannia cf. coronata Gr-Ori-00579 | reverse complement strand
ACCCTGCAAGGGTCCTTCATACCAAATTTGGTCCAAATCGGTCCAGTAGTTCTCGAGTTATCCTCTGGACAGACAGACAGAAAGAGGGACGGACAAAGTGCAAGCAAAGTTGAATAGTAAGTGCTCACTTCGCTCGCACAATAAAAACTAAAAATCATTCTATCTAGGACCTACCTACAAATACTTTTAAAAAAATCGAACAATTTTTCTTGATTTAAGCACATACATATATCTATTGAATCTAGGGATATTTCTTGATTTTGATAGCTTTTTACCACAAGATAATTCAAAAAAAGTGAAATATAAGATTTCAGAAGCCTTATAATGGCACTTATATGCTTCAATATTTAAAAAGGATTCATGGAATAATCTGTAAAAAAATCCTGAACAAGTTTATTTTGTTAGTAAATACTTAAAATTTGGTTTCCAGCATGAATTTGAGCTTAAGAATGAACGAAGAAGGAGATTATTTTGATTTTTGCTGACATGTTTTCGCATATAATTTATTTTTTATCTCTCAGATTTCAAGAGAGTTGAAAAGCAAAAAAGGGATTAGAGATTTCCAGCCCAGAATTTTCCATTTTTTTTTATTATAGTGTATTTCTGACTGCTGGATATAATGGTTTAATATTAATAAAAAACCAAGACTTGAATTTCATTTACGAGATTTTGGAATTTCATCATTTTTTTAGACAGTAAAAAATGTATAAACTAGAGCTGAAATTAAACCCATTACAATTTATAATGACTCTTACAGCTTCTACTTCTACTTATGGATATGGTAAGGCTTTATTATCCTAATAAATATGAAATTTTCGGTTTTTTGGCAAAAAATTTCTAATTTGTCATATTTCAAAATACCAAAATTTTACAAATATTAATTTATTTGACTTATTAATTAAAGGATATCTTTGGCTTTTAAGGCCTTTCCCATGTTAAACCTCAGATACTTTTGAAATATCACTTATTAAACTGTGTTAAAATTGACATTTGACATATTTGTACTTGGTCATATGTCAATGGGTTTATTTGGTTATTTAGAGATTTCAAAATTTCACAATTCAAAATATCTCCTAAGGGTTTTTATCCACTTTTAGAATTCTCGTAAAATCTCAAAATTGGCTTTCCCCTTCTACTCATATACAGAGTACAATTACAAAATTTTTAAATATAAAAAAAGTACACTCTCATCACATTATTTCCCCCTCCTCGAAAATAATCTGACCAAAAAAAAAGCCCCATTTAAGTCAAATTTAAACCGAAAAGATTAAGAAAAAGCACAAGAATTGAAGCTTAAAATCTTCTTATTTACATTTTTTCCAAGCTCAAAAAAAACTTGGAAATGAGTTGAGTTGAATACCAAATTATTTTTGAATTTAAATTCTCTCATCCTTACCAAGAACCGAGATAAGAAAAAAATTTCAAAGTCTTTGCACTATTATAAAAACACACACAAGTACCTATATACTATATAGTCTATAGATCCTATTCTTATACTTATAAAGTGCAGATACATATCAGTAAGTATGAAGAAAGTCCATAAAAATAAAGTAATAAATTTTATTCTCCAAGTTTAAGAATAAAGGGGGGGGGGGGAGTTTCTGCTGAGCATTAAAGTAAAGCTGAACTTTGAGAAAAAAAAAGAAATAAAATAAAAGGGTCTAGTTCTCAAGAAAAAAAAAATTTCAGATCAATACTTGCATTAGGAATAACTGGGAAAAATACATTTTTTTTTTTGATATTTTTGGATTTCTTGTACCTATATAACCAGTATATCAGTACTATTATAGACTATAGTATGTACCTATACTTGTAGTAAAATTACTTATATGGATATTAAAATACATAAAAGTAGGTTTTTTTTAAGGAAATGGTCTTTTTTTATAGGAAATATAGTAGGGTATATTTGTATTTGTAAGCTGGCAGGAAAAGGAAATATTATAGGGAAATAAATGAAAGAAATACTTATGCTATGAGATTACATAATAGAAATAGAAAATAGCCTTTCTTTTGAGAGAGAGATTTTTTTGAGAAATATTTTTGTTCAAGACCAAGACCTTGAGAAAAACACCATCAGGTCCTTTCATAAAAATAAAAGCTAAACAAATTGTCCTATTTTGAACAATTTTCTTGCCAAATTATAGGGAATTTTACATCAATTTTGACTATTAAAAATCTCTTGATACTTTAAAAATTCATTTGTAATCAAGTTGATCATCACTTTAGGGATCTAAAATATATGTTTCCAAAAGTATCTTGGGTTATAAAGGGCTTTCTGGTCTTTATACTGGGTTTAATAACATGGAAAGGCCTGAAACTCTTGTTTTAATTTACAATTTCAATACAAAAATGGTTGCTTTTTATACCTAAAATATATTTTTGCATTGTTTTTTAAGTAACTAATTGGCATATTATATTCCATAACATACCTACATTACAAGATATATGAAATATTATCATCTGTATTTGTGAAATTTAGAAGAATATTATCATTATAGGTATATTTTATGAACCAGCCAGACAATATTTTATGCATTTTTTGGACTCTTGACATGACAGACAGACATGACCAGTCTCATCATCTCATCACAGAACAGAACCCTACCTATAGAATACAGTCATACAAAATATGTGAATGAAATTTTTCCCATTTCATTTCTACTCTGCAATCTCCCCTTAATTTTGAATCAAATATGATCTCACCCTATATTTCTCATATAATTTTGATACAGGGTATTTCAAAAGTTCTTAATTTGGCAATCAAGACAGATACTAGGTACTTTAATACTTAAGGTACTTTAGTAGTTACTTTAATTTAATTTTCATAATTAAAGTTAGATATAATTAAAATAAAACTAATGTAGGTAATTGACTGATTATTGATATTTTGATAGACCTATTTTTGAAACCGAGATTTTACTTTTGAACCTTATTGTAAAATACAGAGTACATGGGGACGCGTGCCAGACTTCGATTATTATTTTGAGTATAAAATAAAATAAAATATATGCCTACCCTTTTTGTATTTCCTACTATTATATTGCATACATAAACTAATACTAATTCCCCTTCGGATAAAATAAAATCTTTCAGATATTATATAAGGGTCTTTTATGGAAGGGTCCATTTTTCAGAATAAAAAAATCCGAAACTTGGGACCCTTTTTTCTCTTGTCTGAGTCTGGTTTTGATTTTCAAATCGATAAAATTCGATAAAAACCCTAAAATTTATTTGATATCAGCACCTGCAAGGTCCCTTTATACTTAATACTATCTATCAGTAATTTAATTGCTAATTTTACATGTGACTTAAACTTAAAGGTCATTGACCTATGCTATATTTAAATAGCAATATACCCTTTTTTGTAATAATTAGTAAAATTCATATTTAGGTACTTAAGTACCTATATCAAAATACTATTAGAAACCATATTCCTATTGTCTGTGTATATTAAGGTTTTTAATGCCTGACAAGAGCAGATTTTATTGGATTCTTATTCTTACTATACCTAGTTCATTTAGTACTGTATATAAATATCCAATTATACTAGGTCCATAAATAGTAGAGATACATATGTATCTCTACTTAAAAGATATATAAATTTTAGAGTAAAGGAAATGATACAATTATGTCTGAGATGATTTTGAATTTTGAATTAAAATAGCTTTCAAAGTGATGAATGCTGCTCTCAAACTCAAAACTTAAAACTTAAAACTAATCCTCAAGATGAAAGCTTTCAAATTTATACCAACAAAATAAGCATAGAAATTTATCATATATAAATATTCAAAACTTGAGAATCCTAATACTATGAAGGATATATAAGTCTCCTGACTGAAGGGCTGAAGTAATTCATTTTGATTCCCCCCCGAAATAATTCGGAAATTTTGAATTTCGTAGTTTAAGTAAGCAAGTAAATCTCAAATCCTTCAAATATTATTTTGCCTATGCGAATGCGAATATGTATTTAGATAATACAACTTGAAGTTTGAAAATCCACAATATTTATTTTGCTTTAAAATAAGCTAAATAAATAATATAATATTCTAGTAGGAGAGATAAAATAAACTCCTCCAAGTCTATTAGGATTAGTAATCCCTATTAATTGATTCGATTTTATAAAGTAAATTTTAAATCCAAAATGTGCTTTCAAAATCCCTTTTTAAATCTCAGATTTTACGAAATCCTCAGAACTCAAATTTTATTACATACATACATACAAGTATAGTACTGCCAGGCATATGGATATAATCGTATGTTAAAGTATGTAGTAATAGTTAGGATTATATTAAAGTTGATCGAGTTTTTGAGGGGAACATCAAAATATCCAAAAATAATCTCAAATCCGAGATTATGCAATTTACCAAAGTTCTATTCACTTTTACTTATGAAAAAAATGCTCAAAAAAAGTTTATAAAATAAATGATCACATTTAATATCATCTAATATTAGGCTATACATAAAAAAACGAGTATTTTCATGGACTAGTCTAATGCAAATCTTTACGAATTAAAGTGTAAAAATGCAGAAATTTCTAGAAAAGTATTTTTTTACTTTTTTTCGTTACTTGGACAAATTGGGCATTGGATGTATGAACTTTTGAACAAAATTTCAAAGATTTATTGAATTTTTCCGAGTTATTCTAAAAAAAAGGAAAAAATCGGATTTTTCTCAAGAAAAAAGTGAAACTTTGTCTTTTTTTCTCTCTTTTTCGATTTGAATCGATTCAGATTCAACTTTTCTTTCAAATTCAAAGCCCTCAAGTTCTTTCACTTTCTTTCCTTTCCTCTGAGAATTGCTGAACTAAACTACCAACAAAATTAAGGTACTATCTGTACTATAGCCTAGTATGCAAGTGCTGGTACTGTACAAGTAAAAGATGTAAGTGTTTCTCTGTCTCCTATTTACCATTATGTACCTATGGGCTATTGAATGATAAAAAGTATACCTAGTCTACATATGTATAAGGATTTGTATAAGGGGATGTTGAAAAGAACAAGTTTTAACATGGCATATGATGGGTTCTTCTATAAAAGTATCTGTAATGGGAATGGGGGAAAGATCTCATTCTGAGAGACTATACTAAATATATCTATGTAGGATACTATAGGATGATGTAATATGTAAGGTATCTTGAGTAATATAGAGTATAGTATCTGTCTGAACGAACTGAAGTCTAGATAGAATAGAGGCTGAGGCTGAGAGCCTCAGCAGAGCAAAGTCTGAGATTCCCGGGGGGGAAAGCAAATGCAAAGGCAAAGGGAAAGAGATGGGAAAAGTTGCCATGACGGCACTCGACGACGATTCCTAAGATGGAGATACTCCATCCTACTACACTACCCCCTATACTACCCTTGTATACCACACCACTGACGACCCACATCACATCCATACTCACCTCTCAATCATATCCCTTCCCTATGTCTATCCAATATTTGAGAAATACAATTAATGTCTCTGAGAACAAGGAAATCTCCTTTCACTCAAAATAATTACAAAATACTCTAAAATATTCTAAAATACTGATTAGGTAAGTAAGCACTATTAAAGGTAGATATTTTTAATAGCCAGACCAAAGTACTCTGGAACTTTGGAACTTAAAAAAAGTGTGTATCTGTAAAGTATCTGTAAAAATGTAATTTATCTGTAAAAGATATACTTGCATAGATATGTACAGATTTGTATGTCCTTGTCCATATATACCTAACCTAACCCTTAAAAATTACCTACTTTTTCTTCTAGATACCTGCATAGGTACATAATACTGATATGTACATTGAATTATTTGATAATATTGGTAAATATATTTCACAACTTAAGTACCAGTAACTAATGAATCTATGTTAGGACCTTTGTGCATAGTACCTACATGTTTAGTATGTACATGCTTACAATTAGTACAAGCCATAGCAGTAGTAGTAAAAGCTACAGTAAAATGGAGCAGTATATGTACGATATTTACATACGATAATATGTAGATTGGGATAGATTTTATGTAATATTGAATCTATAACAATTTGTCGAATGAACTAATCGTCACATTAAAAATCACCACTTGAGTTTACCCAAGTAAATTAGCTTAAAATTTCAAAAATTCTGTATTCAAGAAAATCTAAAACAGTAGACACACGAAATATGACTTGAAGAATATCAATTTTTTTTTATATAATTTGCATTTTGCATTTTTGCATTTTTTGCATTATATTTGCATTTTTAGTCTGATTCGAGGTACTCTTTATTGTATTAAAAACAAAAATTTCCAATTATGTACTTATTCGTATTTTGATTTTGACTAAAATTTGCTTTGGTCAAATTGACTTTTGATCAATTGGCATTTTTGAGACGGACACTTCTAAAACCCCCCTTTGAATGCAAAATACAGACTTTCCTATAGAATTTATATTCATATATATGTGCTGTATCTCTCTGTATATTTGAGATTCAGCAGATTTCTCAAATTACTCAAATGTATGTTGAGATACCTACCTGTCTGCCTAGATACATAGATAGTAGTACAGATAGTGTAGTAGTGGCTTTACTGGAAAACTGTGGTTTAAAATCACGGCTAAAACAAGACTTTGATGAATACTTACATCAGCCAAAATGTATCTTCCAGCTCTAATATAACCAAATTCCCCCTGTAAAAAACATAAAAATCTCTTTTAAAGCTCAATTTACATTCTTTACAAAGCTCTTGAACCAATTTTAAAACCTCTCTATCTTTATATTTTTAAAAATAATGATTCAAGAAAGTTTATAAATTTTGAAAAAATATGGAATATTCTTCAAAATTTTTTGAAAATATGCTGAGAATGAGAAAAGGTAGACAATTTCTTACAATTAAAGTGATAAAATTGACACTTTTCTTATATGATAAATTAAATAAATGCCCATTATATGTGTACTTGAATGTGAAGAAAAAAAGCCAAATATCCTTCTAATTATTAGATCAAATAAATAGTAAGTATCTATATTATTATCGTGCGAGCGAAGCGAGCACTTACTATTTAACTTTGCTTGCACTTTGTCCGTCTGTATGTCTGTATGTCTGTTCGTGGCATAACTCGAAAACTACTGAACCGATCTTGGCCAAATTTGGTATGAAGGACCCTTATAGGGTCTAGTTGTGCATGCTCGAAAAAAATTTCAGATTGCCCCATCCATTGGGGTTAAGGAACCCTTTAAGGGTTCCCCGTGTTAATCAAATGAGAAAAATCCAAAATGAGGTTTCAGTTGCTACCATATAATGGTATAGGGACACTCAATGACGTAGATTCCGAATTTGACATCCATTTAATGAGAAAATTGACCTTTGTCCCTAAAAAAATAGGGTGACTTGAGAAGTTTTCAACGCTTTGCTCGCACGATTTACAATCAACTTCTAGTGAGTTGATTAAAGCCTAGTGTATTTAAATATCCATAATATGTGTGTTTGCTAACATTTGTACTAGTATAAAAATACAAGTAGAACTATAAAGTAGAATATCAGTAGTATTGACTTTAAGGGCGTCTAAAATTTTGTAAATACTGAAATAGTACTCGTATCTAGGTACATATTGTAATACAAGTCAAATACAAAGAATATACGAGTAATATTAAGATATCCTAAATAGGTAAATAATATTTATTTTTTGACAATTATTAATCTTTCTTATCCCATAAATTTGAAAAAATTGTCAGAAATATTCTGTAAGATACATTTATTCTTGTACTAGTACTAGTACTACGAGTAGTGTGTGTGTCGATTGATTTTTTTCCATTTTTTTGGTAAAAAAAATTGATCAATATCGGCGGAGGTGTGGTGCCTAGTACCCTTTTTCTTAAATTTATAGACTAATCGTAAGAGGTGAGAAAATGTCTAAATTGAGCATAAACTATAAAGTATCCTTGTATTTTATCAATATAAATTTCTCTATATATTCTATATTAGGTATAGCATTTCTAAATATATAAAAAACACAGTTGTTTCAATAAATTTTTCGAGTTTTTATAAAGAAATTTCTATTTATCTAAGTGCCTATTATACTACAGTAGATGGTATAAAAAGTGATAAACAAAAATATTATCGATTGATCGATTTTTGGGTAGCCAGACATGCAAATGAAACCTATACCTTATACCTTATAACCCAACTTTTGTATAGTTAGTTAATTATTAAAATTTCGCCTCGATTCGAAACCTATCAGATACAAGTAGACAAAATGTCAGTTAGAAAAGGCGATCTTTCTAAATATTTAAATTGTACCCTATACATTTAAGCCTTTAGCTTAAAATTACTTTTTCAAGTTAAAAATATTACAAATTTTAGACTAAATTTGTAGACATTTTGGATATCAAATATGAAGTGTATAGTTACTTAGTTAGTAAAAGAACTTCTGCATATTTCCTGATAATTTGTAATTCATACAGTTGTATAGGTTAATAGGGAGTATTCAGTAGGTACTTGAACTCTTTTTTTATTTATTAGAAATTAGAATACTTAGGTAGGTAAGTGCGTATTAAATATAATTTTTCATTTCAAACTTGTCAATAATATACAATATAGTAGGTACTATAGCAGTAGCCAGTAGTTAGGTAAGTACTTATCTATACTCAAGATCAACCCCTTGAAAACTATATATTTATTTGACCAAATAAATAAATTTGAGAAACGAGGTCTAAACATGAACTACCAATGCATATAAATACATATAATATCTACTCATACATATATAGGTAATATGTATCATGTGGATTTGAATTTGAATTTTTATTTTGGATCCGATTCTTCAAAAAAAGCAAGTCATTTTGTCAAAAATTTTCACACAAATTACATTTAAAATGTTTGAAAATGATGATTAGGTGTGTTAAGCCTGATGATGATAAGACATATAAGATTTCTTTGATATAGACAGAGTATTTTCAATTTTACAAAATTTTAAAAATAAAGTCTTCAAAGGATATGTATACTATACTGCCTGGTCTATTTACAATAGTATCTTAGGATCTAGATTTTATACATGGCATGGGTAGGGTACTAAAAAACTGGATTTTATAAATTTCATTCATTTTGCAAATTGATTTTGATTAGTCATTATCATTTTCAGACTAAAAGGCAGACTACTAATACTTCAAACATATAGGTATACAATATATTTAGAGTGATAAATAAAAGCACTTTTAAAAATCAAAAGAGTCCCGCTTGTTAAGTAATGTAATTTCTCTCAAGTCTAATTGAAAAATGGGCTCTAATTTGCATTTTAGGTAATTAGTAAATTAGTTACTTTAAATTTTAAATGGAGTGCTCCATACTCCATAGTTCTTTGTAAATTTTTAATAGACCATTAGCCTAACATTGTAATTTGTAATCACAAAAAGCTATTCTAAACTACGAGTATATATAGTAAAGTATTCGAGGCTCAAAAATTAAAATTACAAATATGAAATATGGAATATGCCATAGTATAGTGGGTACTAATTACTTAAAAAAATTTGAAATTTTTTCAAGATTTTTTAAAATCTGAATTGCGTGCTTGTTTTCATTTCCAAAAATTTAACCTTACACATTTTATATTTTTATTTTTTCCTTAAAGGATTAGTACTCTACGTATACTTCAAAGGGTTTAAAATAAAATATCTGGAAAGATATGAGGACAACCACTATATTTCAGATACCTTACACTTTTTCTCAAAATTTCATTTTTAAATGGCAATTTCAAGCAAAATATTCTTTAAAAAATTCAATTGACTCGAAAATCTCGATTTTGGATTTGGATTTGAATTTACATAATGTGTACAGATATATGTACTGGAGGAAATGCAAGTAAAGGGGATCGATAAAACCTCAGAAATACCCAAGTAAGAATAGATTATACTTACATAATGTAGACATATTCATGTTACAAGGACCGGGGGTATAAAATAAAATCCAAATAAAATCTAAATAAAATAGAAATAGAATGCAAAAAACGGATAAAAATTACTCCCCTACTTGCTGCCTATATAGGGGATTGCTGATTGCTGTATCATATTAATAGAAAATTTGTAATTAGAATTAAAATGACCCTTGTTTTACACAAAATATATCAAATTTCTAATCGTAAGTACCTATTTATCTACCTATAAGATACCTAAAAATTTAGTCTGAATCCTGTGATATTGACAAAAATGATTATATAAATGTACTAAATGGTGAGTTTTCTTTAAAAAATTGGAAAATTGATTACGATTTGAAGACCAACTTCAAAATTTGGTCAAAATTTTGTCAATTCCAAAAAATTTAAAAAGATCAAAGTCTGATTAGACTTACGATTAGATTAGATATTTAGCGCTTAGATTCATAGAGCCCTTGGAGGAGCTTTATTACAGTCAATTGAAAAAAATAATTTACTAAAAATACTCATATTAATTTTAAGATGTAAGATTAGATTTAGAGGTACCTATATTAAAATTTTAAAATTTTGACTATTTTCTTGCCAGATTTAAGTTTGTATTCTTCATACATAGTGAACTTTACTTACATTTATGTTTACTATTCTCAATTGTATATACCACCCTTTTATTAACAGTAGATAGTATATAGGTAAGGATACTTTATATTACGAGAAATAAAAATAATATTTTTAAACTCTTGCGGCCCAACTGTTTGATAAGCAAAATAAATATTTATACAAATACAGTATACGCTCGTAATAATAATAATGTACTAGACTAAAGATATCCCAATTTTATTTACTCTACTTATAATAGGTACCTATACCTACCTACTGAAAATAAATTGTTAATTTAATAAGAAACCATTTAGTACCCTACCTGCTGATACTATATAGCTAGTGTTTTATAGATACTAAAAATATCTAGGTAAGGTAAGTGAGAATTATACAAAAAAAGTGTTTTTATAAGGCATATTATTGTACAGATTATAATTAAATAATGTAGCAGGGCCTATTGATTTAGCCAAGGTGAAGGAAAAAATAAATTAGGCAGTCCAAAAATATTTCAAACCTAATGCCTATTATATACCCTACCTGTACAATAGGTACATTTTCAAAAACCTTTGAATCTAAAATATTTAGTAGTTGAGAACCTAATCTAAAAAATCGATTTTTTTGACGATTTTATATATTGAATACCTATATTGTATGGGTTCTGAATCCTGAACTTTGCCATTTATTCAGATTTTTAACCAAAATAAACCCCAAGAAATTCAATTTTAATCGAAATTTAAGCCTCTAACAATCATATTTAGAAAACTTGGATTGAAATTAAAATCTCAGCATGTTTTCTAAGCAAATTTTTATTTGAAATTATTAGAAAAAAAATGTTAAATAACTTACCTATATAGTCGTAGAGGTCTTTTGGGGTGAAGGCTCTTACGGGGTGGGTTGAGACGAGACGCTTTACAAAATTCCAAAAAAATCAGCCGATTTTAACATTTTTTTGTCATTCTTTTGTAATTTTGAATATCTACATTATAAAGTAGGTATCCTTTTCAATGACTTTGACTTTGAACTTTGACTGGGTGTTTGTATTTCTCAATTTTGTTGGTCTTTTTATTTACCACAGTTTTACGAGACTTTATAGTCATTTGAATAATACCCGGTCGGCGGATTTTTGGTTGGCTTCATATACCATTTGAATTCCGTCTATAAATGGATATTTGACTCGGATTTTGGAAATTTGCATTCAAATTTCACTTGATTTCAACTAGACTATTGTTACTTTGTAATTGTTGAGCAATTTGATTCAATTTTTCTCTTGTTTAAATGGTGATTTCTTTCTTTCTTGGACGGTTTGGGGTTTTCGGTAATGTTGAAAAATTAAAGCCGGATTAAAAATTTTCTTGAGTGTTGTGAGTTCGGCTTATTTTGTACGACTAAGAATGGGTCTCCTGCTACCCAGGAGCTCAACCCGTCCGTCCCCTTGGAACCAGATCGATTGAGACCGAACTCGACCGATTTCAACGATTTGAACCGAATCCGAACCCGATTTCGATCTCGACTAGACTCTGGTCCTATAAAATATTACTAGAAAATCATACCTAAATAAGGTATATAATATATATTATATAATATATAGGGTACTTTATAGAGAAGTCGACCCCCAAAATCCCCCAAAATTCTGGTGGGAAGGAAAAAGCCCGAAATTTTACCCTATGCTATAGGAGTAGCATAGTGGTTCAGCAGATCATTCGAAATTATTGTATTTTATACTCTCACCCTATTTTATACTTTTAACTACTTGTATTCTTACTAATATTATGCAATCAATTGTACTATGACTAGCTCAGCTTGAATTTCAATCTCTTCTTAATATTTGTACCTTCATAGTAGTATGTACATATAATACAGGTCCATAATTTATAACTAGGCTTTAATCAACTCACTAGAAGTTGATTATTAATTGTGCGAGCAAAGCAATGAAGAAAACACAAGTTGCCTCATTTTTCGGGTACAAATGTCAATTTTCGAGGTCAAAGGTCAACTCCCATGTCAAACTGACATCAAATTCTGAATCTCCGTCATCGATTACCCATAAAACCTCATTTTCGATTTTTTCCATTTGATTAACATGGGGAACCCTTAAAGGGTCCCCTGACCCCAAGGGGTGGG
>JAQIXA010003946.1:0-12595 GCA_034699045.1 Nanhermannia cf. coronata Gr-Ori-00579 | reverse complement strand
GATTTTAAGTGGAATTTGAAAGTGTTTTTTTCCTAAAAGTTTTCCATGTGTAATTCTGTTTGTATTTTAAGGTCACATTTGATGATGATTTTTAACAGATAAGTCATTTTACTTGTTGGTTTAATCTGAATTATACGAGTATAAGCATTTTTTATCGATGATACAGTGAGAATTACATATACATTTGAACTTTGTATACAGGTAGATACAATAAAAATTTTGAAATTTAAATCCACAATGATCACAGAAGCTCAACAAATTGCAAATACAGATGAATATAGGCAGATTCTTTCAATATCGATAAAAAGTTTTATTTGCCTAAAAACCCATAGGATAGCTAAGGTATAAAACTAATTTTATTTTTTTTACGAATTGTTAAATGTCATATTATGAATTATGTGCCAGTAGTAAAAGTACAAGTATTGTACTAGGGTAATATAGGGTTTATTTATCTTATCTTTAATTTCTTTTCAATGGCCAAAATTTGTTTAACAAGTCTACTAGAGTCATGTTAAAGGCCTTTTATCAATCATACATATATGTATCTGTAATCTTTACTAATACTAGTACGAGTAAATACTGTACCTACAGTTATAGGATACAGTATTGCAAAAAATTTGCCATATAAAATATATAAAATTGTAGCTTTATATCGAGAGGAAAAGTAAACATTGAGCTCGGCCTTCTATTAATAGAAATAGAAATATTATGTATTGGGGTATTAGATTAGGAATTTCGAGTTTTGAGTTTGATTTCAAATCAGATTCAAATCTAATGGGAAAATTTTATAAAGATTATAATCTTATGATAGGAATCTTGATTATATCAGTCGAAATCAACTAGAGTTTTTGAGATTTGAGATTAAATATTTAAATCTCGAGATAAGTATCTGTACATTTGTAAACCTGACGAAATATTAGAATAAATTTTTGGAAAAATACCAAAATCTAATTTGTCAAAAGAATTTTAGTTACCTACTGTTTAGAATTTTTGACAAAAATTCATCAAACAAAAAGATCAATATCTGACCTTTTAATGTATATACCTTGCAAAATCAAAATATGGTGGAAACTCTGGCTTAAAAAGCGAAGTTTTCAAGTGTATTTTTATAAAAATTCGGGAATTTTATCATAGAAATTCAAAATATTATCATTATTAAAGTAGCAATTTGAGAACTTGAAAAACCTGGCAATGTTAGAAAATGTAAATTAATTGGCAGAGATGCCATTGTAAAATAGTGAGATTCAAAATTTGAAAAAATTTAGTGTAAATAGATAGGTGGATTCTTTGAACTATGGTTTGGGTTTGATAATACAGTATCTATTTTGAAATGAAATTGATCTTTGAAATGCTACTTTTGACCCAAAATTAAGGTTGATTATGACTCATTTTCTGGGACAAAATAACCGAATTTTAAAGAAATGATTTTGACTGATAAAAAATTATATAAAAAAATTGCAATGTTTCATTTCTTATTTTTTCGCGTTGGCGGTTCACCAGAATTTCGGGCGCCAAGTCGAAGAATTTTTGGGATCGTAGAACGCAAAAAACTCTACTTTCGGTCTTTTTCTAGAAGGAAATAAAGTCCCTATAGAGAGTACTATAGGACATTTGAGAATTTAAAAAGACTGATTCATATTTCATATTAAAATTAATATTTGCCCTCATACCACTGATATGTACTACTGCTAGTAGATATAATTCATAGAGAGGATGTTTGAAAAAGCCGAAAAGAAAAGTGAAATTCTTCAAATTAAGTATTTACGAGTATATGTTTTGGATATCTTACAAGTAGGCTGATTTTGAAGTTATTTAGACCATACTAAGAATATGAATCTAATTCAAATTTCTAACTAATACTATTTAGATACACAAGTAAAACTATACTTTTCTCAGCAGATAATTTGGCAATAAAATATTACTTAGGTATCATAAAATACTAGTTACCTACTTATTAAGATTAGGATTAGCCAAAATTTTGAACATTTTGAAAAAATAGGTGGCTAAATTTGTAAAATTTGTGATTATTTTGAGTGCCTGATCTATATCAAATCCTAGATTTTTCCATTTAATTGCATAACGAAATCCTGAATTTCATTTAAGATTAAGAATACGATTAAATTATCAGATTTGACCTAACATGACCCAGTAAAAAGATGCTTGCCATTCGTTGATCTTCCCTCGAACCATTATGATTCTCAAAAATTTAAAATTTACAAATTAGTTTAAAGACTTTGAAAAATAATCAATTCCAAAATTTGCAAACTTTTCGAATAAAAGATGGAATATTTCATTTTTTGGTTCATTGTTTTCATATTTGTATCTACACAGGTACTTTGTGAGTGTTTACTTGTTCGTAAATAATATCAAGATATTTCTCTAAAGATATTTCTTTTGTATTTGAATTTGCATTTGCAATATGTATGCAAATTTACAAGAAAAAGCGTGCTTCTTGTCTTGCTATCCATATTTCTATACCCTATATATTTATTGCACATTTTCTATCTCATTTAAACTGTAGGTACTACTAGGTACAGATATAACTTTACTTTAAACATTATATTTATTTAAAATACGTTATTTGCTTATTTTAGACTTGGAGCTATCCATGTGCCCATAAAAGAGCTTAATCTATTTATAAATCACACAAAAAATCTCAAAATCAGTTTAAATATTTATTACTAGTCTATCTATAATATGGTACTACCTATTTTGTAATACGGAATACTATGAAACTATAATAGATAGTCAGGTGAAGGTTGAAAGAATTCCAATTAACTTGACTTTGCACTATTTAAAATTTAAAACTTCAAAAAGTTTGAAGTTTTGAATTTTGAAGCTCTGACAAGGTAGACCTGTACTATACTATATGTACCCTACTATGGTTCTTGTTTCTGTCTTAGCTCGTTATTTTTAGGTTCATAATATAATTATTTACTTTACTATTTTACACTAGTTACTTAGACCTAAAGTTATAAGCTAGTTAAAATTTTGGCATATTGTAAAAGTTTCATAAAAATTATTTATTATCTACATAAATATACCGAAAAGTTTCATAATATCATTATTAAAGTTTTAACTACAACAGAACTTATGACTTGCATTATACGAGTATGTAAGTCAGATAACCAGATAAAAATTCAAAAAATCAAACAAAACCTGTACTAGTATTCTCTATATTATAGAAAAAGTATGGTGAATCTCGAATTTCTAGAAAAAGAGAGGTATCTGTCTTTTTTGACAAAAATGTTAAAAACTTAGTCTTCTTACCTAAAATTTAAAAATACCAGGTTCTAAGTAGTATTCATGATATGGATATGATAAGGTTTTAGGATTTGACATATTTTCGAATTGTTCTTACTCGTGATGACCCTAAATCTCCAATTTCCAAAATCTCCAATAAATATCTCTAATTTTTAAATTTTTTTTATTTTTGGGCATTGGAGATTTTGGGTATTTGGAGATTTTTATTGGAGATTTTGGGAATTGGAGATTTAGGGTGTGAATCGAACAAAAAATGTAAGGAAGTTGATTAGAAAATGCTCGCAAATTTAGTAATACATATTCTCTTTTATATTATAATCTATATGAACAAATTGTACCTTTCGACAGTTGAGAATTTATTTGAGGTTTTTTTCGAATTTTGAGCCAATCTTGTATGTTCTCCAGTGTAAATGATAAGACCGTAAATAAATTCGGTGTTTTTGAGCCGAGCACCCCTCAATAGGATATTGTCCATACTTAATGGAACTGAATGAAAGCTCGTCGTTGACATGTTCAGCTGACTTACAACTGCATCTGAAAATCTCCGAGAATCCTAAAATTTGAAAAAATTTAGAACTAATAATACACATAAATTTGAGAAATTTTTTTTTGAAGATTTACATTTCTAGTGCTATGCCCATGGGCAGTAGTGTCGGTGAGTGAAGGTCGGCCAGATTGTAGTCGATCAGGTGGCATGTAAAGTGTTCTGAAATTCAAAATATTTGTCATTTTTCTCGCAATTTTCCATATGAAATCTAGCTTAACGTTACAAAATCTAGGATTTCAAAACTTTTGAGATAAGATAAGAATACTATAAGGAATTTTGCTTTAGATTTACTAATAAGAAAATTATTGTCAAAATTACCCAGTAAATGCATACAAATCCTCATTAGGTTCTTCACATTCGATAATGAGCTTTAAATTGACCAAATCTGGCTCTGTTTTATAATGTGGTATACCAGGTGGACAATATCGGACTGAAAGTACAAAAAGTTAATGATTTTTTAAAAATTAAAGATAAAATACTTACATATAAGGGTAGATTAGGGATAGTTAAGAAACTTTTTGAAATTTTACATCCTATTTTCTCCAATCCAGTTGTTTACACCTGAAATTTCTAGAGATTTTGCCAAGAAATTCTCAAACAAATTTCAGGTCAAAAGTGCAACTAATTCACCCTTATAAAGAATATAAAAATTTCAAAAATATTTGAACTATCCCTAATCTACCCCAATTTATAATAAGCCTTTTACTTTTTAAATCTCATTACCTTTCAAGTTCGTTTCCCCGTCCAAATTAGCTGTATTTATTTGGCATTTTTGAAAATCTTCATTCGAACCCAGTAGAATCATATCTTATACAAAATACAAAGTAAAAACCTTAAATTTTGCAAAAAAAAATTTATTTTAAACTTACCAGCTGGAACAGCATCTTCACCTTCAAGTTTAATGACATCACCCACTTTTATATCCTTTGCTTGAGTTACCTAACATTTTAATTTACAATTTACAATTTACAGAAAAATTTAAGATTTTGTGTAAAAAATTACCTTTAAAGCTCCATTTTTGACGAGATTTACAGGTCTTTTGTTTACATTTTCATCAGCCTTGTGTCTCAACCAGTCTAAAAAACACAAGTCAATTTAAGTTCCAGAACTTGATAAAATCTAAATCTTTTTCAGATTTGATCGAATTTTAGAGAAATTAAGGTCAGAATTGTGCAAAATCTGGTCGAATTTCTAATGCGAGCGAAGCGAGCACTTACTATTCAACTTTGCTTGCACTTTGTCCGTCTGTCTGTCCAGAGGAGAACTACTGGACCGATCTTAACCAAACTTGGCATAAAGGACCCACCCCCCCGTAGGGGTCCTTTATTTTTTGCCATTTCGACAAAAAAAAACCCGGGTGGCTCCATCCCTTGCGGTGCTGCGGACCCTTTAAGGGTCCACCGGAACCGCAAATTTTTTTATTTGATAAAAATAACATTTCATAGCTTTGCTCGCACAATTAATAATCAACTTCTTGTGAGTTGATTAAAGCCTAGTGTAAAATCTTTGAAATTTTTGATTCTATTACTTGCTAGCTCTATCAGTACAGTATGTATTAGCAAATTCTTTTAAAAAAAGAATAATTTTGGTACCTTCATATCCTTGTTTCATCGCAGTTACAAAAATGACAAATGCCAATGGAGCCACAGCTGTTATCGGACTTACAGGACTATCGATTACAGTCTATAAATCAAAAAAATTTACATAATTTCTCATAATTGTACATAATTATGAAATAACTTAAGTAAGTATAACAAAAAGAGACCGCGAACTTAATGATCTTATTTGGAAAATTATGACCAAATTATAAAAAAATGGCATTCAGGACTCAGGATATTTACTTTGTATAAGTAACTTTGTATTGTAGGTAGTGAATTTTCAAAATTACAAAAATTTACCTGAACAATGGCCATAACTAGAAAATAAAAATTGACAATCCGTCTGAATTGCTCGAACAAATTTTTCGGTATAAAATTCCATGCTGTATACTACAAAATTTACAAAAAAAAGTAACTATTTAACCCTTTATCTACAAAGGTTACCATTCAAATAAGGACATTGTTAAAGGACTAAAAATTGCGTATTGTTGGATTGACTTAACTAGAGCTAAAAAAAAACTCAAAAATGCAACTTACATAGCATGCAAGGCTCAAAAATAGTCTAAAATTTGAATAAATTTTGCTTTTTCACATTTATTACAAGTATGCCAGCCTATATTCAGGCTATATGAAATATAGGCTGAAATTGTAATTTGTAAAAATTAAATGTTTTACACTCTACTCGGTATTTTGTCCTTATTTGATGGATTTCCCTATTTTTTTAAAGATATAATTTTACCCTTGAGGAAATGATTCGATTGCTTGGGAAATGTGAGTGTCTGACATGGGCCGGATGTCCAGGTCCAGGTGAGGAATTAGCGGTTGATAAACGTCTAGAACCTGATCGTTTAACGATCCTCCTGAATGTAAACTTTGGCTTCTTTTGTGACTGAGCCGAAGAAGTTCTTCGGTGTTGATGAAGAGGATCTTCTTTTTCCTTTTGAGGACCCTTTAGAGCATCCTCGAGGTCTGGAACCTCACCAACATATCTACGAAAAAATCCATATTTTAATTCAGAAAAATGCCGGATTTGGAACTTTAGAAGCTGAGATATAAATTTTTGAAAAGATTGATATTTGCCAAAATTTTATGATTTTTGGAAAATATCGGCCTAAAGACAAGCTAAATTTTTGGAGACTTTGACATATGCCATTTGAAGCCCCTTTTCAAGGGCTACAAAATAGGGCAAGACCTATTGAGTATCTCGTTTGAGCAAAAAAAGCCCAAATCCTGCATGGTATATTGCAAAATTTGCAAAAATTTTTTTTGATATAGTGGACTTTGAACTTTAGCCATTATGGTCACTGTCCCTAATCGTAAGGTCATTATTACTTACGATTAGGGTACTTACTTTTAAAAATTTATAGGTAGGTACCTAATGAAAATGGCTCAAGATTTTTTTCTAGATTTTGAATTAGAACTTTTTCTATTTTGAAAGACTAAAAAAAATTTGGGTTAATTCCATACAATGGTAATTTCAACCAAAATATGGATGAAATTAAACTTGAGTTCAAAAAGTCAGAAAATATGTGTATAAACGAGATAGTGTACTTGTCAAGCTTATAAACTGAAATCTGACCGACTATATTTGGACAAATTTAGAAACTTTTATGATCTTAACTAAAGTACCTACACATTACTATAATCATTAATCATATTCTTTCAAAATATCAATTTTTGAGATATTGTTTGCAACTTACATTCTTCTAGTCTGCCTTTTTTCCGTCTCATTTTTAGTCTGACGATTCCCCTATATAACAAAAAACCGAAACAAATTACACAAAAATTTCACACACAAAAAAAACAAAATTTTGAATTTTTACCATTAGCTAGATTTCACAAAATTTTACAATGTAACACTATAAGAGGTCGAATAAGCTCCTTCATAATCACTCAATGTAATCAGATGACAAAAAAAGTTGACAGTTTTCGGCACTTTTTTTCAATTAAAAATGTGATTTAAATTTCATCACCACTAACGTAGAGCAAATGGTCCCCTGATGATCCCCCTTGATCTAAAACAAATAATGAATTTACTTTTTGTCTTGTGTTTGAGTTAATTGTATAATACTCTAATATGTAATGTATTTTGAGTTAATAATAATTAGGAATTGAAGGTCTTTATCTTATCATAATTATGGAACATAAATAGATTTAGATATAAAAATAATATACCTAGACTAGGTAGTCATTATATTTGTCTACTTTGGACAAGTAAACCTTCAAACTATTCAAAAAATCTCTAAATTTTTGAAAAAATTTTCTAAATTTTTGAAAAATATTTGGAAAAACAATCAGAATTTTGCATATTGAAGCAAAAAATCGTGATTTGGCTGTACTTATATGAGTACAGATGATATCAATACAGATTTTTGAAAAAATTAAGACTATCCATAATAATTTAGAGAACGTTTTCGATGACCTAGAGGTAAGAAATTTCGAGATGAATTGAATTAGATGACCTGGTAAGCAAAAGTGTCATAATTTTTAATTATAAATTCAAAATTGCCTAAACTTATTGAAAATATGGATAAGTTTGTGTGTGAATCTGTATGGGATTTTTAAAATTTATTTAGTAAAAAGTATGTTTACTTGTCAGCTAGGTTAGACTGTATATCAAACAAAACGACACAGGAGAGAGATTATTAGGTAATTTTATCCGATGAATATTTATAAGTCCCCGATGATATTACAATATGCTCGTGTTGTTGGGATAAGGATAGCAAAAATAAACTGCTGAAGGTAAAGGTCAAATAATTAGCTCAAAATTTGAATTTCAATCAAAATAATTTTAAAACTTGAAATCGCCTAGGTATTAAAAGTGTCTCTAATTAATACTACAGTAGAACACAGTACATGTCTTTGGTTTAGGTAATTGAAGTTTAGAATTTTGTGATTTTTTCCTTAAAATTTTGTAATTATCGTAAGTTATAGTATGGTAAGTTATTGATGATTAATTGTATAAACTAGTAGTAGATACATGTATCATTATAAATTATAATTTATAATTAGTGATTACATATTGCAATTTTTGGGAAATACTTTTATTCTTTTATGCTAATTGCAAATTTGCAATACAATACAATTAAAGCTAAAATAAATAAAAGACATGACCTTTGAGAAAAGCTCGGTCTTGTAAAGCCGAAATTAAGTTAGATGTCATTTTTCTCTCTAAATTTTTCAAAAGATGTAGGTAATTATTGTCCATTAAATTTATATGCCTAGGTATATAAATTGATCAAAATTTTAACTAAAATTTATCAAAATCCGCATTTTTTCTTATTTAGGTAGTGTAGATATGTCAAAATTCAAAATCTATAAAAATTTATACTAAAATCACCAGATCTAATGACTAAAACTATTAAAAATACCTAGATTTTTACCTACTATATAAATCTTAGAAATTTTGGCAAATGTACGATTACCTACCTACCTATATAAAAATTTGTAAAATTCAAGTTTTTTTAGCAAAAGTTTGAAAAAAAGAGTTTTTTTAGCTATTATAAAAGCGAGCTAAAATTTGCTAAAATATACTTTAATTGATAGTCTAATATCTCATTTGAGTAAAAAATGTCAATTGGTGATATATGGTAGGTACACCTCATAAATTCCATTCAATTCACACTTTACCTTTCGATATGATATACAGAATAGTCTATTTTATCAGTAGGTAATTTAATTCATTTTAATATCAATATCAGAGATAAGTAAATATCCTATAGTAAATACCTAATTATAATATGAAATAACCATCAAATTATTCATCATAGATATTTATTAAAATTAGTAATCAGAAATCGTCAGTATCAGCATATAAGTACGTCATGATAAATTACCATTTCCTCGTATAACACATGCTCGATTCAATCGCAATTTTGTCCAAAAATGTTTATGTTTTTCGATTTATTTTTATAAATTTTAATTTTTTTAAGGCTAAATTGTCCAAGTCATGCAATTTACTTTTGATTGTTCAGAACCAGATTACTCGTATGTATAAGGTTTAAATCACTTTTTAAATATAGTTTTAATAATAATTATTCTAAGCTTAAAGTCGCAATTTTGCAATTTAATTGGATCTTGACTTTGACAATGATATTGGACAGGCTTGGGCTAAACATTACCTTACATTTACATGATACATGATTTCATAAAAATGTCATTTACATTTTAAAAGCTCGAATTTTTGAGGGTTTTTTTCATGTCAAAAAGGTTATAAAAGGAATTAATTAGGTATATCAAATCAAATGTGTTCTCCAAAAACTCAAAAATTTTATGGTTTTTTGCATGATATTAGATCTCTTATAGGAGTTATCTTATCCCAAATTTCAATTTTGAAATCCTGGAATTCTTATTAATGTACTCAAATGAGCAAAAGCTAGGATTTAGAATTGAAAATTGAGATCAGAATACTGCGCTATAATTGATGTTAATTTAGAGATTTTTTCCAAGTTTTACAGAATTGGAAAAGTTCAGAATATCTAAAAAAAAAAGTTCCAAAATTTTTCATTTTTTCTTTTTTGTTGTAAAAACCAAAAAACCAGCAGTACTTTTTTATGACACAATCAAAGCCATAAATAAGTAAAACTTGGTCAAAATCAAATTTTTAATAATTAACAGATATAATATGCTTTTGAAGTGTTTATGATATTTTAAGTGAAACTTAAATCTTATATCTTAAGAGATATAAGAGATAAAGGTATATCATTTATTAAACTGAATTTAGGTCAAAATTTTGAGAAAAAGTTTCATGGAATTGGAAATTTTTAGAAGTCTAGAAAGTTCCAAATTTATAAAAATTTTCATTTTTCCATTTTTGATGTTAAAACTAGTATTTAAATGACTAAATCAAAGCCATAAATGAGTAAATTCTGGCCAAAATCGAGTTTTTAATTCAAAAGATCTGTCATATACCTTTATACAGAAGCGAGATAATAATTTTATAATTGTGTATGATATGAAATATCAAAATAAAAAAGTAGAAAAAAGACAATTGTTTGTCATTAAAAATGAATTTTGTCTCGCTTCCATAAGCCTAGAGGGAATTTTTTTTAGCTTATTTAATACTACCTACCTATCTACAGAGTATAATTGTTAAGTCAATGTCAATGCCAAATTTATAATCCTAAATATATGTGCCAGTCCGTATGTACGATTAGGACCTAGTAGGTACATTTATCTATTTACATTTCTTATGGAAAAACCCTTTTTAGAAAAGCTCAAATACGAGTAATCTTACAATTAAATATCAAAAATTATGTAAATCGAAAAAAGTCATAATATAGACATAATATAGTCATAATATAGAATTTATGATTAATGATTAGTTAATTAAAACTGTAGTCTTATTTTGAACTTCAATATGGATAGTATCGGTGTAGATTAGGGATACTTAAGAAACTTTTTAGAAAGGATCTCTTCGACTTTCAGGCCTTTTTCATGTTAAACCTCATATAAAGGCCAGAAAGCCCATTCGAACCCGAAGATATCCTGAACCAGTTTTGACCTGTTTGTTCAATACCCAGACTATCTCTACTTATACCTTAGATACAAAGATTTCTGGTCAAAATAGCATCAAAATTCATCTGAAAACGAGTTTTTCAAACAAAAGCATTTCCAAAGTTTCCTAACTATCCCTAGTCTACCCTAAAGACTAGGCCTATAGTTTACAATATTTAGATACTTAATCTTGGGTATTTTAGCCCAAAAGCTAATTTTACTAGTGATTCTACGATAAGAAAAATTTTATTTAAAATTACGTTTGATTTTCTGAGAAATCAATTTTACTTATGAATATTTTTTGTAACTAATTAACTAGTACTCAGGTTATAAATACCTTTGTCCATAATGCTTATGCAAAGACACAGATTCACTATTTATTTTCGTGACTTGGTGGTAATTAGCATGTCAAACAATGGGGTACATATACATACATAGGTACATGGACAAGGACAAAATAATTGTCAAACGTTTGCAAATATTAACTATATTATCAGAGCCATAAATAAATAAAATTTGGTCAAATTCGATTTTTTCATAATTGGAAGATTAGAAACATATCATTGGGGTAAAAGAGGGATATTAGAAAAATTTAAAAGTGATTTAACTGAATATAAAAACCATCAGGATTTCAAAAATTTGGCAAAATTTTAGTGAATTTTTTATGAATTTCATATTTATATACACAGTATGTTATCAAATTATCAGTAGGGAATATCAGTAGGGAATATCAGTAGGTAGGCAGTATGCAGATAAAGTACCTACTTATAATGGCATTTTTTTCTAAAATTTCAATTTGAAATCCTAATTTCCTTCCATTTGATTATGCAATCTAGGATTTTAAAATTGAAATTTGAGTTAAAAATACCACTACATTCGAGTGTAAGTAGGTTTAATCTGACAAAAAATGATCATAAATTCAAAACCACATGTCTATCAATCACTTAACACTTAATCAATTTTATAAGTAATGAAAAAATTACTTTTCTCAAATCATTTATATAATGGAACAAAGCATTCTTATCCCAATTTTCAATCTTGAAATCCTAGATTTCGTACCGAATGCATAGCTTTATCATATTGGAAAAAGCTTAGTCTTTCAAATAGAATGAGAATAAGACTAATGGCTCGTATGGTCAAGCTTTTTTTTCATATCATAAGAATCTTAAGAATACACTTGAGACTGTGAACTTGACATTGACTGTGATTTACTTATAAATTATTCTCTATTATATACGAGTATCATAGTACATTTTTCCATATAGTTTTAGATACAAGTTTACAAGGGTATGATATTTAAGTATGTAAAAGTACCTGAGATTAATGATTATTTCATTTTTTTATGAGATTTGAAGATAATGGGGAATTGGGCTTGTGGGTGGATGACTTAATGACTAAAATTAGACAAATTGAGAAATTCCAAATGTTTACACTTTTCCAGGACTTGTTGTGCAAATATAAAAATCTCTATTATAATATTAGTTAAACAAAAAAATCACTTAATAATTATTGAGTATTGACCAGTATTTACTTTAATGGATAATAGTCAAATATTTGATGGATTTATTGTGCGAGCGAAGCGAGCACTTACTATTCAACTTTCCTTGCACTTTGTCCGTCTGTCTGTCTGTTTGTATGCTTGTCCAGAGGATAACTCGAAAACTACTTGACCGATCTTGACCAAATTTGG
>JAQIXA010003945.1:0-12598 GCA_034699045.1 Nanhermannia cf. coronata Gr-Ori-00579 | reverse complement strand
AAACTAACAAAATTTTAACTAAAAACCAAATATTTGGCTTTAATTGATCATATTTTTTCAAAACTCGAATCAAAAGCATAATATTATTATACCTAATGCTAATGATGTAAAAATGTAAAAAAATACTGACAATTTAGTGTAGATTGTAGATTCAATTTAAGCCCAGTAATTAGGCTTAATTGTTAATTGTAAATTGTAAAAGTGTCATTATGTCCGTAACGTTAAAAATCCTATTGGTTAATTTGATATTTATCTCAAGAGGCCTTTCTGTAATTGTTGAGATTCCTTAATTAAAGGGCTCTCTCAAGTTCCTTTTTAAAATTTAGTTTCTAAATTTTGACAATTTTTAGAAATTTTGATAAGGTTGCTTGTGTTGTGTTTTGGGCACTTTCACACCCTTTTTGGACACCCTTTCAAATGCAAAAAGAGGGAAGAAATCTCTGGTCAACCAAACTTGACTATCTTTTTCTCTATGTATATTACTAGTATTTATAGTTAGTACTTGTACAGATACTTGCCTAGTAAGATACCCAGTTATGCATTGGTCACCTGAGAAAAATATTTGGTTATAAAATGTAAATAGCAGCTTCAAAATAACTCTTGTTATTACATTACAAATACATATTAATAATTTTTTTGCAGGTTTTTGTCCTCATATATTCTTCTCATTATAGTGTACCTGTAGATTATTTTTCAAAAATATTTTTAGCAAACCCTGAAGGTATTGTACGAAGTATTGTACTACTACATAGTACTACTACATAGTACCTATTTAAAGTCAAATTTGCAAAAATGACGAGACAAATAAGATTTTCTGAAAAAAATTGTCATCACGTGAAGTAAACGGAAAGTTTTGTTGATTTGATGAGCCGGCAAAACCGCAACTCAATTTGCTCACTGAGGGTCAAAAAACTAATCAAACCGAAAATATCTCAAAATATTTGCTCTTTTTGTCAACTTCATAAAGTCAAAATATAATCAACAAATTTCACAATATCTTGAAAAATTTGGTCATTTTATAGACTTGTGTTTAATATCATTCCATTTTTGGTGGAATTTACCCCTATACAGATAATCTGTATTTATGGACTAACTTTATTTCTGTATGAATTTAACCCAAAATTTTTTAGTTTAATTTAGTTTGGGTTATGATTTTAAAAAGTATTGAGATAGTTCCATTCATGGGTAAAGGTAGACAAAAGATATAGGGGTAAATTCAACCAAAATAGGGATGAAATTAAACTTAAGTCTTGATAAAATGATCAAATTTTTCAAGATATTTTCTTTTTGAAAAATTTTGATTACATTTAGACTTGACAAAGTTTACAAAATGACCAAATATTCAGCCAAAATTCAACTAAAACAGGGATGAGATTAAATCGGAACCTTTCATAAGGTCAAATTTAAAGCTCAAAAAAACCAAATTTTTTTCCGGCAAAGAGGGATTCGAGCGACTAAATTTTGTAAATTTTACAAATTTTGATCTAAAACCAGGATATGTGGCTTGAATTTACTAAAAAAAATTCAAAACTCAAATCAAAAGCCTTTACTGATTTAACTTATGAAAAAATGACAATTTAGAATTGATGAAATGACAGGAACTCGTCAGAAGTAGCCAGAAAATTATTTTTTATAAAACTTACCTAATAATTAAGCTTTAGTTAGTTTGAAATTTGAATCTCTTCAAATACTGAGAGCAAATATCGAGGTTCTGTTAAACTACAATTTGAACAAAAAATTATTGATAAAATAACCGTAAAAAATGGGTAAAACATATAACATTACCTCTGTACATAAAAATATTTACAGATAAATAGTAAATTCTTATGAATGACTAATCATAATACTAATGATCGTGAATCAGAAACCTTTTCTCTATATATACTTGCCTAAACTTGGTTTTGAATTTTGAAAAATTTTGAACACTAGTTTAAATGGGAAATCATGAACATTTTGATATCAAATTTCCTTAAAATTTTAAAAAATTTGTCAAAATATAATTGAAAATCTGCCTTATTTATATTATTAAGATAATCTCAAGTCTATTAAAACTGAAATTTTAGATAAATAATTTCAAAATCCCGGATTTCATAATCTAAAACTCAAATATTATTATGAATCTTTGCTAGCTTATGCATAAAAAAGCTCAAAATTCATAAAAGTATCTTAAATATATTGTTGATATTTTGACGGTTTTTCTTTCAAGTACCCTACCTGGGCTTCCTGCCTTTTTTCAGATTTAAAGATTTAAAGAATTACAGATCTTGTTGAATGAAATTGTGCAAAATATTGACCTTTTGCAACCTTTACAGATAGCTCAATATACTGTCTTACCTAATAGCTAATATCAGTACCAGTATGTACTTGTGTAATAATTGTAATAGGCTGGTAATGCTGTCAATGTCAAAGTCAAAATCTTCAAAAAATAAAAATAAATTTATCAACATGGGGAGTTCCTCGATATTTCTCCGGCTCTTATACACTATGTACCTAGAGTACCTACCTAGATTTTACATGTGCAAAATACATATGTAAATTGAGTTTGTCTCATCTACTTATTCTGTGTATATCAAATGGATTCTCTTGAACTGTTGAATGTGAAGTAGAAAGAGAAATGAGAATGCAGATCTGTACCGAGATGCTACACCTTTGCCAATAGAGTAATCGTGGGATTTAAACTCTTATAAATCTCTTCAACAAAATTTTGAAATTGTTTCGCTAATTTTGAAGGTATTTCAAGGATTTTGAAGCTCAAATTCGTGTTTTTTAAAATAAAATTACAGATTCACATGTATTGAACTTTTGTTGATTGTCTCAAGCTTAATTTCATTCATAATTTGGTTAAATTTGACCCTATATTTTTGGTCTATATAAAATTGACACATTTTTATTCAGGTCCAGACTTGCGAAATTTTTAAAGATACTTTATCTATCTACTTAGCTTCTGGACTGGATAACTAGACGAGTGTGTTTGTTTGCCTTAAATTCATAATAATAAGCATTAAATATTTAAGTGCTTTGGATTACATAAAAATAGGTACAGGTTAAGATAGGTACTTGTATCTATTAATACCTACTCGTATAGGAAAAGTGTTCATTGAACTTGAAAACAAGATATTCTTTAGAAAATATTTAGAAATGTAAATGGATGGATAGGTCGGGGTGTAAGAAATCTAGAAAATATTTTTGTAAAAATCCATAAACTAGATACTTTACATTGTGATTCAAATGCAAATCTTATCTTTTACTTATTTTTTATTAGCTTGCATAAACACTATTTTTCTTTTATAAACTAATTACTCCTTGTACTTAATTAGTAAAACAAACTATAAAGGATACCTTTGGGTTAAAATGGGCTTTCTGGCCTTTAGATAGGTAAGGTTTAACAATGACAGGTCTAAAACCCGAATATATAACTTTAATATAATAAAGGTCAAAGACTATACAATTTGTAAATTAATGCATAAAAAATGTCTTTATTTGAATTAATTATCTCAAAATTTTGAGAAAGAATGGACAATATATGGACAATGAATGTGATGGTTTTTTTTTTTAACATTTTTTAAACTTTCAGCCAATCAAAATTTAAAAGATTTTTTGCGGTTTCACGCTTATTAGGTGAAACAATTAGACAGCCATTGATAAAGTTTTTGAAATCATCAGTATCATATTGACCTTTGTACTAGATATCTATATTACAAAACATATATTAATTTTTTGTAAGATAAATTTAAAGGTAATTTTACCATTATTATTTTTTTTAAGACCAATTCCAATGTTACAAATACTTTACAGCTACAGTAGTAAGAAATTATTCCGATAGACCAGATGTCCGATGGCTTTGGCTTAAACATTTCTTTATTTTCAATTTCTGGTGACCAGTATCGTTTAGTCCCTACGAAATGAGTGCAATAAGCATCGTCATCGGACCAGAGGAGAGAAACACCGAAGTCACAAATCTTAAGTCGATTTTCATCAAATATTAGCAAATTTTCAGGTTTAAGATCAAGATGGGCTATGTTTAATTCTTCATGTAAATACTGTACACCTAAATATAAGAATTTCTGTTGGTAGGGTACTCAAATTAATATTTTTACAATACATTATATATTTGGAAAATTAACCCCTTAGGAGCTGAGCCATAAGTACTTTGTGAAGAGAAGCTTCAAGTCCTCCTAAAGGTGTTAGTAACTTTTGTAATGAACCAAGACTGCTGAATTCCATAAATATTATGCTCGATTTTATAAAAGTATAGGATTGTTCCATTGTGATAATATTTGTGTTCGAGGAAGTTTTCAAAATCTTTAATTTAAAAAATATCAAATTAGGCATTGAATATTTTCATTATTCATTGTATAAATACTATAAAACCACATACATTTATCTCTGTTTGGATATTTTCGGTCGATGAGTTACTATTTAGTATAATTTTGGACGCCAATGGTATTTCAAGATCATTTCTTTTCATTTTAGCACAAAAAACCTATACATATCCAATATATTATCAATTTTGTATTTACTGATAGTTATTTATCAAATTATTACAGTTCCATATGACCCTTCTCCAAGTATTTGGCTGAAATCAATCTGAAATCCATCTTTTTCAATTTTTTCCAGATCTTCTGGAACAAAATATTTCTCTTTACACTTTATCGCTTTGTCACTTTTACTAGACGCTGTTGTAGTTTTTGTTTTAGTTTTTTTTATCGATTTAGACTTTTTGTCTATTTTACTATTACTTTTAATATTTGCATTATTTTTATTATTATTCTTCATATTCAGGCTTAAATTATTACTACTTGTGCTGTTTCTTAATTATGAATTATGAATTATAATGCTTTAAAAAATTAGAACTACATAATATGACAAAATGTATAAATATATGACACTTTTAGTTAGTAATTATGGTTACTTAAAGGAAATTTGTATATTTCCTAAATGAAATAAAACATTTTATAAAATATCAGAAAAGTACATAAACTAGTTAGGTAGATAAATTTGTACCTGAGCATTTTAATACTGCATGTGAGTGTAAAATGTGTCTACGGGTATAATCAACGGCCCTTAAGTGCCATATTAGTAATATCAGTGTCAGTATGTATGATATAGTTCTTTCAAGAATAATTATAATTTTATGATAAAAAATTGGACTTTTTTTGATTCAGAAAAATCTTAATTTTGTTTCTAGTAAATGTTCATGAATCATGGTGAATGATTCATGATTCTAACTATCTATATAATCTATTGTACCGATAAAACTCAAAATTTATCTAGGCTTTAGGTACTTACTTTACTATTAGACAAATCCAAAATATTTACATTCGAATAATCATCAGGATCACTGAACTATTCATTAAATTAAGGTAATGCTCTTCTCTTTTATATCTAACCGTAAGGGTCTTAATTTAGGCATTTGTCCTTAAAGTAGAAATTTTGGGTCAAAAAAATGAGTGACTGACAATGCAATGTAAAATATCAAATAAAGTATATGTACCTACCTATGTACTTAGGATTAGTACTTACTACAGTATGCAAGTACTATTTGGTATGTGCGGTATACTGATATATGTAACATATTTCCAAGTCCAAGAAAAAGCCAAAATAAAAATAAATCTCAAAATACAGATAGGTACCACAAAAAATTTCAAAATGCCTAACCAATACTTGTAGAATCTTTATCTGATCCTGATCCTGAGTACCTAGGCCTACATTTTTCACTTATTTTGAATATTTTTAGGCAATTTTACAGAGTATTATCATCATAATAGCTAGGTAGATTATGCAAAAATAATCAAAAAATGTCTCAAATGCCATTTGAAATCGAGTATGTATACCCTTTACTTTCTTTAAAATACAGAATATTATTTTTTTTATTATTCCAGTAGTAGTATCTGTAATTAGTCCAAAGAAAGATCTTATAGATAAATCTTTCAAAACTTTGGTTTTTTTCATAATTTTATGTAACAACAATAATTAAGTACTTACCTAATTAAAAATTAAAATTACACGCTTTGATCGTAATTAGTAATTAGCCATTTATTACTGATACATTAATTTATAAGATATTTCTAACTTACACTTATTTTAATACCTACTTATTTAATAGCAAATTTTTCACATGTTTAACTTAACTAAATGTACTAAATTGGGCTTAAATCTTTGTAATAAGTACTCGTATCTACTTTTTTTCTAAATATTTTCAAAAATTTACATAAGTATCCTATACTAATTAACTATTTTAACTAAAATATTTTTAAATTTTGAACTAATAATCTATAGTTAGATAATCTATCCTAAGTTGCTAATTACTGATATTATAAGTAAATAAATTAAATTCATAAGTACTTATTACTTAATTGCTAAATTATTACTTATTTCGTATACATACAGATATAAACTCGAGACTCATCTTTTGATATTAAAATGGTTTTTTTTGGAAATAACTTAGTAATTAATTACATTTGGTAAATACATACTAGAAACAAGGTAGATAATTGTAATTAAATATATATACCTAGTAAGGTACGGTAAAAAACCAAATTTTTGGAAAATTACTTTGGCTTTTTTAAGAGACTTATCCTTAAGAATTCTAGAATTACGATTGCATAATATAATATCTCAATACAATACTATACAATACAATATACGAAATCCAAGATTTCAAAATTGAAAATTGGGATATCAAAAAGTGATAAATCATTTAGGTAGGTAGTACTTACTAAACTTTTAGTAATAATATTAGTCCAAAAAAATTAAAAATTGCGTAAACCACAAAAAAAAATTCAAAAAAGCTGATAATTTTTAGTTCTCAAAGGATATTTTCGGGTTTTATGAGCTTTCTGGCCTTGCTTTATATGAGATTAACCGTGCAAGGGCCAGAAAGCTCAATATATCCCTTCAAATTTTGGCCTATGGCTATTACAAGGTGGAAGACTCAATTTTCAATAAAAATTCTTAATTAAAGGATATCGGGTTTTAATTTAAAGGGCTTTTGGGCCTTTATATTAGGTTTAACATACATGGTAAAGGCCTGAAATCCTTATAGACCCTTTAGTAAATGACCTAGCCTTATTTAATCTATTAATTATTTCAGAAAATTATCTTATTTATTGGTTTATGATATGACAGGTCCATCAAAATATCCAATTTTAATGGTATACATTTAAAGCTGCGTTTTATTTACAAATATAGATAGGTAATTAATAATTACTTAATTTAGGTATCCTACACTTATAAGTATCTATCTACCTATACTTGCATAAGAAAAAAAATCACAGAACAGAGAATTGCCTAAATTACTAATTATAAAAATCCTACCCAAATACCCAGTAAACTAAATAGCGTCTAAAATTACAATTCACAATAGTAAATCATGCTTAAACTATAATTTTTATACTTTTTATACAAATTAGACTCATAAGCTTATTACCTACATATCAACTATATACTTCTACCTATAGGTATACATATGTCTGTACATATTTCACAAATATTTGTAAATTATTGATTGCTTTCTTAGAATATTTTTTAGTAGGGTACTGGTATTACATAATGTATTGGAATGATTATGATTATAGATAGTAGTAATACAAATACAAATAATCCCTATATTTCAGTCTGAATACTAAAATTAAATCTTACTAAAAGAGGTATTATTACATGCTATATACAGGGAGTTTTTCTATGCTTATAAAAATAAACGGATTTCTATGCTTATAAAAATATTATTAAGATTGAAAATGGACGTCAATTTGAACAGTTTAAGTAATAGATTCCAAAAAATCCTGATATTTTTATAAGCATAATAATCCGTTCCAAATAAAAAAAATTTGTAACCAAAGTTACTTAGAAATTAAATAAATAAATAATTAATTAATTAAAATGAAATTGAAGTCTTAGCCTGGCTTCCCTGTATACTACTGATACTAGTATACTCTTTACTCTACTACTTGTATTATATTTGAATCAAATTCTTAAAAGTTTTCAAAGAAAAAAAATTGATTTTTTGTGACCAAAAAGAGAACCTACGACTCGAGTAAATCTCGTAGTAAATAGTTAAGTCGGATATAATTAATCTAGTCAATCTACAACTACTGCATTTAACTGTTAATTTTAAAATTCATTGAATTCAGAGAAATACAAAAGACCATTTTAATGACCAAAACACAAAGTAGGAATAAAATGTAAATACGAAAATTGAAAAAATATTACTCTCATAAATAAAATACCCTCGTATCTACCATTATAGAACCCATAAAAAAGAATGATTTGACAAAAAATCACAATAATAATTTGTAGGTAAGTATACACTTTACAAGCTGATCTAGAAACCAGATTAAAAATCATGAAAACACAAATATTTTTTTGTTCAAATGAAATGATTTTATTATGCAATCGGATATGAATAATAATAAGAAGATACAAAATCAGATTTTGGGAAATCATTTTTACTCATCTAATCAGATAAAATTTACAGCAAATTTTGAATAATTTTGATACAAACCACAATACATATTACAATATTTCATACAATTTTTATGCTAGTATTCATTTATTCTCCTTTACGCTACGCTTTGCATTTTTTAAACTTTGTGCATTTTTACGAGAACGTAATTTACGAGCAGCAAGAATTTGTTTTGAAGATTTTCCAGGAATAGGTCTTTGACCAGAAGATCGACTTGAGGCTGAAGTACTACTCCTTCCCCTTTCATTTGACCCTCTCTTCATTTTCATGACATTCAGCACAAAATCGTCCAAATTTTCTGAAATAAATTCATAAAATTGTTTAACAAAAATCTATCTTATTAACAGACTATGATTTTACTACTCGTTATTTAATAATTGTGCATGCAAAGCGTTATAGTTATAGATCACATATCATATTTGTGGTCAAAAGTATACATTTTAGGGCCAAACCGATGTCAAATTCGGAATCTCCAACATTGATTGTCGAATATTTAATAAATAATGTACTCTAGTAGATTAATATTTCTGATTTTTTCCATTTGAATAAAAATAAGATCCTTAAAGGGTTCACAGAACATGGAATAATCTGAATTTTTTATCAAAATGGTACAGCTAGACCTTATAAGGATCCTTCTTACAAAGTTTTGTTAAATCGGTCCTATAGTTTTCTAGTAATTTTTTGGACAGACATAACCCTAGTCAAAGTACAAGCAAGTTGAATACTACATAAATGCTCGCTTAGCTCGCAAAATGGTACTTTAGATGAGCTTACCATAGCCAGATCTTTCTTTAAGATAATCATTGGTGTTGTCCACAGAGGACTTGATATCCCATAGAGAAGTATGAAGTTCATCAGGTCGTTTTGCTTTTCTCTCTCGAACTTTGTTCAGCCAACGGTAGAAATATTTGGTTACAATCCCTCGAATTCGCACCTCTTCTTTCTGACGAAGTTCGATGAAGTGTGCTATTATATAGAAAAAACAATTAAATTTAGTTATAGTTATAGTGACCTAATGAGGAAAATAAGGTCATATCGACAGGCTTCAGCATTATTTCTACACTAAAATTTCAAAAATTTCAGAAGTTAAAGGGCATTAAAATTCTCAACTATTTTTTGATACTTTTGTTGGTTTCTATTTCTTGATATCAAAAATCAAAGACAATATCTTGGGAAATAGGTATTATTAGATATAATGTAGTTTTAAGGGTTTTTTTATATAAAATTTAACGACTTGACTTACCCATATTTTTCCGGAGATACTCAACTCTAGCTTGTCGGTGCTTGGCCCGTCGTTTTTGATCAGCCCTCAAAGAAAACCGAATACTTTGTTCACGAGCTGTCCTCTCCGCCCGAGCTTCCCATTTAGAATCTAACCACTCACATTTCTAAAAAAAATAATAATGCATTATAAAAAGATCTTTTAAATACCATAATATATACTTAAATAATTTCTAGCATTAAAAGATCTCAAGGCTAAAAATGATTTAAAAATCTTGTATAAAAAATAACTTTTTTTTTGAAAAATTTTTCAATTTTTAAAACCTGAAAAATTTTGAGATCTACTTTAAATTCATTTGAATTTAGAGATTCATGTTCCATGATAGTTACAAGTTCCATATATACCTAACTTATATATATTTTGAATAACTCTTACATATTGCTGAGCACATTCCCTGGCAATTTGCTTATCCCTTTCGAGCCTCGCAGCTGCCGCCTTTTCCCGACACACAATCCGCATCACGAGCTCTCGTCGCCTTGCACATTCATTATCATTCGCATCTTTTCTACATTGTGCTGCATTCTTTTCTCCTATTATAAACCAAAAGTCATCATTATCACTCATCAATTTAAGTCAAAATCAATAAAATTTCAAATTTATAAGTATAATAATATGTACTTTCAGCCTGTGCCATAATCTTTTCCATTTGTCCACATTCTCGCATTTGCCTTGCTTTTTTGTACCGCTCTTCTTTCATACGGATACTATCTTGAATCCTGAAAAATATAAAAATTCATTGTAAAAATAAGGTGACAGAACTTCTTGGACTTTGGACCTTGATACTGATATATGAGCCTGATCAATATAGTTAGAGAAACACCTATAACCTAAAATCATTTTTTTCAGACTTATACCTAGGTTCTCGAAAGACCACAGTTGTTGTCCAAGTAAGAATATGATTACTGATTACGTACTAATTAAAAAAATCTTACTTTTTAACTTTTTCCAGATAATCATCACATTTCCTTTGTTTGGCCACAGCTTTTTTGAGTTCATGTTCACAGAAATTGACATTTTGGTATTGTTTGATCCAGCGATCTTGAATGATTTTCTGTCGAGCACATTCATCCCTTAAGGCAATCTCCTTCTTCACATCATCAGCCCAAAGTGTTCTCAAATAATTACGAAATTCATTAAACTCTCTTTGAGTACAGATGACTCGATTCTCTTCAGTTACCAAACCATGACTTTGAAGTCTTTCAAGAACCTCTGGTCGTTTCAAATAGCTAGCAATGGCAGGATCATGAAGTGCAGCTAAGAAAATTTACAAGATTTTAACAAAATTTTCAATTCTAAACTAGGTATTATTAAGTTCAAAAGATTTTGCAATCTGGCATTAGCTGTTTATAATTTATAATTTATAAGGGCTAATCGTATGTATCCGTATAAGCTATTTTGAAAGCATTGCAAAACAAAGTTTAATTACTACCTTAGGTAAAAATATGAATAATGATCATGACCAATTTCAAAAAAAATTAAAATTACTATGTTTTACTTACTATAAGTAGCATAGGTCATGGGCACAGGTACCCTCTCCATATTATTTTCGTCATCCAAATGAAAAACCGAGCATTTTTTGGGTCTTCTAAGGTCATTTCCAATCTTTTCACGAGTCCAAAAGTCAGCGGTGATATAGGGGTATTGTGGCAGTTTTTGACTCATCGACCATTCAGCCCATCCAGGGAAAGCTGTGGGTGGGACATGACCTTCGGGCTTCGGGAATTTGGCATAAATCTTGTCCATCCTGGTTTTTCGTCTGACTGTCAATCTGAAAATTAAAAATTATTATCATTATCAACCTTTTGATCTTGTTTTTAAAAGAATTAGCTCGGAAAAACCCAAATTACTTGACAAATCGAGTCCAAAATTTAGCTTTTTTTGAGTTTTTTTCTAATAATGAAGTGTAATTTACCGTGCAGCAGGTGAACAAATGATGGCTTCATCAATAGCTTCATTGTCAGAAGATGAATTTGAGTCATCTCCCATACATTTATTACATTTTTCGGGCATTTCATGATCTTCGTTTGGTTCTGGATCTGGCCGAGTTATAACTTCATTTTCTTCTGAATCAGGCCCTGTTGAACTTTCAATGTCTGGTCCGCCATCTAGACTGGACTTTGTGTTTGATTTTGACATTATTTTAAACTATTCTAATACCCTATCTGTAGGTATGTATTTATACTTTACACCCTAATAAAAATGAATCACAAATGATTCAGAAATTTTGATAATCTACAATAAAATTTTGCAAAATTCTCAAACCTATTTTTGGAAATCAATATTAACATTTTTAAATATTTATATGGAAACAATGGTAACAAAACAAACGATCAAAATTTCCAAAAGGTTCTGGCAGAGGATATCTATAAGACAAGATTTGAGATTTTAGACTATGCTATTGCAATTGTAATGTAATAAGGCCCTACATAATAAATCTCTTAACTGTCTTAATAAGAATCAAAATGCCCAATAGCAGCAGCAGCAGCTTCATCCAGTATTTGAAGACATCCATATTATTCATAGTATTAGCATATTGTTTGTATATTTTATGCCAAATTAATTCAAAACCTACAAATTGCAATTGTCATGTTACAACTAATCAATTCGAATGTCGTTGCCGTTGTAGAAGTAGTACATCTTGTAATTCAAATTCAAGTTTAAATGGTGGAAATAGTTTGACCTCAAATATTTTGGAAGATTCTGAGTATAATTGGGTGAAGTTTGTTCGACAACGTGAACAAAATCTCATAAAGTTTGGAGATGTTTATAAGAAAAATATTTTTGGTTTTAGTAATTTGGCTTCAATTTGGGACATTTTTCAACCTTATTATGCTTGTCCTTGGTATAAAGAG
>JAQIXA010003944.1:0-12599 GCA_034699045.1 Nanhermannia cf. coronata Gr-Ori-00579 | reverse complement strand
TTGCCCCATTCTAAGGGGTCACGGGGACCCTTTAATGGTTTCCTTAAGAACTACTGGACCGATCTTAACCAAACTTGACATGAAGGACCCCCATAGGGTCTCGGTGTTCCATTTTGACAAAAATTTCAGATTGCCCCATTCTAAGGGGTCACCATTTAATGGTTCCTTCAAGAGCTACTTGACCGATCTTGAGATGCATTCATCGCTTTGCTCGCACAATTTATAATCAACTTCTAGTGAGTTGATTAGAGCCTAGTAGTAGTAGTAATAGAGTTAAAGGATAATTGTTATTTTTTTTACATTTAGCTAATCGCTTACGTGTGGATGGAGGAGTAGAGGTATATCCTGAGTATGTATACACGATGTATAAAGAATCAGCTGAAGCTCGAGAAGAGAGAATCAAGAGAAATGTACTGGAGTGTTTAGTAAGAGAGCGGTTCAATGTTGATTATGATGACATAGTTTGTCTGGATTCTGTAAAAACAATTCTCAAGACACAAATCCGTCTTTTCCAAGAGGATCCTGAAAGAGAGAGCGTGGCTGTGAAGAATTCTCAAAAATCGATTCTGCTCTACGGACCAACTGGCGTTGGGAAGAGTGAAGTGTGTAGGGCCGCATCCAACCATTTCTCCTTTTTCAATGTCAAGTACGGCTCGGTTCTGTGCAAGCGGGACAGCGAAACAGAGGCGTTCATCACCAGCCTCTTTGCTGAGGCGAGCAAGCGGGCACCTGCCATCATCTTCTTTGACTTTATGGAAGGCCTCTGTCATGCTAATCAGTAAGATACTAAAAAAAATCATTTTTTTTTATAATTTCAGGCAGCACTTTTTTTGAGTTCTTAATTCAGATATTTTCCAAGTTCATATTACACTCTTAGAAATTTTGGCAAAAAATTACTAGGGTACGAGTACCAGCCAGTGGGAGTATAAAAAGTAAACCAGATTGGTAGTGAATACCAAAAATTGGTAGTAAATATCAAAAATCGTTGATAAAAAAGTGTCACCGAAATAGTAGTAAAATATCACCAGATTTGTAAAAATTTGATTTGAGAGAATCGAACTCCCAACCTCGCCTAGCAGTCCCATATATTCAAATTGTGAATTGTGATTCATATTGTGAAAGGTTAAATGCGACTTTTTTACCCTAATATTCTATAAGTGATTGGTAGCTCAGTAGTAGTTAGAGCATATGACTGCTAGGCGAGGTCGGGAGTTCGATTCTCCCAAATTTTTACAAATCTGGTGATATTTTACTATTTCGGTGACACTTTTTTATCAACGATTTTGGATATTTACTGGTGACTTTTTATACTACCTGGTATAGTAATTTATTGCAAAAATTTCTAAGATTGTAGATAATAGATAACCAACTTTAAATTAATCTATTTAATTTACTATATTTTCAGTAATAGCCCATTTGATGAGTCAAGGAAAAGAACGCTATTAGCTGAGATGGAAGGCCAAAAACATCCTGGTGTTATAGTTATTGGGACTACCTGTAATCCCGAGGTGAGTTTTTAAATCATCTTTTATATTCACAAAGGCTCTATCTTTTTCAGGCCTTTTCATTTTAAAACTCATAAAGGCCAGAAAGCCCATTATAACCCAATATATCCTATATACAGGGTGCTTTTCAATTGAGTGGACCTACTTTGAGTGTGAATACCTCAAAGACCATCCGCCCGATTTCCATCTTATCTCATTCGAAAGAGGTTGAACAAACTTAGATAGAACATATTACATCTCATAATCCAACTATGCTAATTACTTTGCTAGAATTATTTTAAGAAAAAATTAAAAGTTGGAAAAATTCAGACATATTTCAAAAATGCGAATTTTCAAGAAATTAATTTTTTCAAAGCGCTCTAACTTTTGAAACCGTTGAGATAGAAGCCTCTATTTGGTGTCAAAATGTTACAAAATTAATAAACTTTATGATTACAAGGCCTTGACAATTTAAAAACTTCAAATCACTGTATTATTTTTGGCGTCATATTTGAAAAAAGGAGCTATATTTCGTAAAATAATTCTAGCGCAGTAATTAGCATAGCTGGATCATGACATGTTTAATGTTCTATCTAAGTTTGTTTAACATCTATCGACTGAAATGTAGTTCATGGAAATCGGTCAGATGGTCTTTGAGTTATTCACACTCAAAGTAGGTGAATTCAATTAAAAAACACCCTGTATAGGACTTAATTATTAATATATAAAATAATTATACCTTATACATAATAAATGAGGTATATTTAAAAAAATTCCTAAAATTTTCTTTTCTTTAAATTTTTCAGGATTTCGATACACGGTTTAACCAAGTATTTGAAAAAATCTGTGTGAAACTTCCAACCTTGGAAGAACGAGGAGAAATTCTCAAAAAGAAGTTAGCAAAATACGGTAGTAGTGGTGTAGCCGACGAGGATATTTTTGAATTTGCAAAGAGAACACGTGGTTATTCTGGCTCAGATGTTGGACAATTGGTGAGAAATGCTGCTGGGATAATTTTGGCTGAGCATCGGGTGCGGCCTTTTCCCAAACTTCCATCTGGGGCTGGGGTGGATTACCGAGCCATCACCACCAATGATATTCGCATGGCCTTGAAACGAACTCGCCCAACAAATCCCCAGTCATGGATTTCCAAGTACGGTCAAGAACATGGAGGAGATTATGATTTTGATTTTGATTACAAAAATGAAAATTCACAATCTTTTTTGGCAAATTATTGGCAAACTGACAATCTTTTTTGGCAAATTATTTCATGTTTATTTTCATAGGTTATACTACCTGCATATAGTAAATAATATTAATATAGTAAGAGATTCAACGACGTTTCATATTTATTACCGCCAGATTAATCTAGTACGTTCACATTATGAATTTCTTGAGTAAAAATATACCCCAAATTCCAAATATCAAAAAAGTCAAATCTACCTAATATTTTATTATGTTGTTGTTGTTGTTGTTGAATATCTCTATATAGGTAGATATTCAAATCGGAGGAGCGCTGGGCTGATATGCCTAATTGCCCGCATTCTCGACAACATAGACGACTGCTAATTTTGGCATTATCTCAAATAGTGAATTGATAAGCTAGGCACACTGACCCTTAATAATGACCTTATAAATTCGAAAGATAATGCAAATTAGGTTTCATATCGAGTATCGAAAAGACTTTATATACCTCTATAAAGACATATTATTCAAAAGGCTATACTGTACATCAATTCATAAAGATACTTTTAAATTTAAATTTAACATTTTTGAATTGGAAAAATTGACTGTGTTTTATTGATTTAAAATTTTTAATTTTCTAATTAGTCTCATTTACTTTAAATTGTGAATCCATATATGTTATTAAAATCAATTATGAATCATTAATTTTAATTTTAAATATTATAATATAATATAGTCATACATTTAAATATAAATCTATTTATTTTTTTGTAAATAAATAAAAATTAAGAAAATTGAAATTGAAAATTTGGAAATTTCTGACTTTATTTATTAGGTAGTCAATAAAGTTATATAATAAGATATTTATTGTTGTATTACTGATATTAGGTATTTTTATATAGATAAATAATTTATAAATATTCTACAGATACTTTGATAATATTCTCCATAGAGGGATACTTTTCTATTTCTTGGTAATTTTTTTCATATTAGAAAGTGCTTTAATGATACTCGAAGAATTTGTGAGGAATCCCATCGTCGCCTGAACTTGCCAGAAAGCAGCTTCTTTCACAAAATCTGGTGATGGTGTACCTATGCAAATTTTCAAAATTTTGTAAAATTTTTTTTCAAAATTTTGTATATTTTGATGAAAATGTATATACCAGTGCAATCCTTGACTAAAATCCCACCATATCCGTTAAATAAAGCATCAGCCATTGTAAATTGAATACACTAAAAAAACAATATTTTGGAAATATTGTATAGGTAGTTAAATATGACCTAGTTAACTTTTTATACCTGATCCGTTGAGACCCCAACAAAAATGAGATTTTTCATATCCCAATTTCTCAAAATTGCATTCAAATCTGTATTCCAAAATCCAGAATTGATCTGTAAAATTGTATTATATGATATGAAATCAAAATTTAAAAATAATATTTTACTGTTTTTTCGACAATAGGATCTTCTGGTTTAATTTGACCTTGTAGTTCATCCACAACTCGGGCTCCCCTTAAAAAATAAATAGGAGTAGATTATTTCAAAAGACTATACGAACTATCAGTTATCTACCCCTATATACCTGCCTGTATTTAAATTTAAATTATAAAAAAGTACCATGACCCTTGATCTAAAGCCCTTGACATTGTTTTCCATGATGTTATACTTCCATACCCTCTAAATTTTTGAGAAAAATTTCAAAATTTCAAAATATTTTTTTCGTTATTATATTTGAACCTTCCTTCTCCAGAATGAGATCCATGCCAGACTAAAAAATATATAAAATTTTTCAAAAATTTGAAATTTTTGAAAATTTTTATGAGAGAAAATAACCTTGGTTAGGGAACATATTAGCATAGTCCTTTCTGTTGACCCAATTGAGCCAAATTATTTTGAATCCTGCCGCTCTCATAACCGGGATTAGCTTCTTGGTCGGGTTTATCGCCTCTCTCATACCCGTTATGTTCAGACCGTTCACCTGAAATTTTCAAAAATTTTCAAAATTCAAAAACTTTTATTTTTCAAAATTTTCAAAATTTTCGAAAGTTATGATATAATATGTATGAATCAAAATTATAAAAAAACCTCAAGCCAGCCTCCCTCCTTACAAAAATCATTTTGGAAATCCACAACAATTAGGGCTAAAATTTCGAAAAAAATCCAAAATTTCAGAAAATTTTAGAAAACTTTTTAAACCTATAGGTACCTGTTCTGTGTATGTCTAAAGTAACCCTTTGAGTCTCAGTTGGGATGACAACTCTTACGGGTTCCGGTGGATCTACATATCAATAAACATTTATAATAATTTTACAAAAATAACAAAAATTTCCAAAAATTTCAAAAATTTCTGAAAATTTTATAAATTTTTCAAACCAATTGTCCAGTCAACATCTGTTTTATTCGCAATCCAATAGTAATTGTTTGAATTTCCCAATTTGTTCCAATGTGGCTCATTTGAGGTTGCTAAAAAAATAAAAATATTTTCACAATGTACATAGCAGTCCTCTATACAGATCCTCTATATAACGACGTAAAAATCGTTATAAAGAGGTTATATATCGTTTATAAAGAGAAGAATTAGCTTAAATTATTTATTATATAAATAAAAAACCTGCAAATACTGTCAAGATCGAAGCAAGGTTCAAGAGAATTAATTTAACCAAAAACATTTTAGAACCAAATTTTTGGGATTTTAAAATTTCGTAAAATGTAAAATTTACTCTAAATATTATATAATTATCTAAATATATAGATATAAAACACTACAGTATGTATATTGTTAAAATATTTTCAATTGTGTTTCGTTATTATAAACATAATAAAATAACTTTATAATTAGTACCATTTTATATTAGATTATTAATTTAGCATAATGCTTAAAGTATACAAAATAGATTTTTTAAAAATAAATAAATTTTAATAGACAATTTTTAATATAAATATAAATAGAGAAAGTGGAATATTGCGAGCATAATGATTAAGGACCACAAAAGCATAAAATCCGCACTAAATCGCACTTTTTTTAAATGCCTCATTTTTATCAATATGTAGATATTTCGGATCTATGCGATTCTTCATATTAAAAGAAGATCGAGAGCATAAAAAGCACTTTTTTTTTTGAGAAAAGCTCTAAAAAAAAAGCACTTTTCACAAAAAAAGTATCTAGGTACTTACTCGTTATCTATAACTCGTATAATGATAAATGTTTTAGTGACTGTGGTGTCTGTCGGATAAATCTATACAATGTATGTCAATGATTTTATATACCTAATAATAATTATGCAATATATGGTAACATTTATTATACGAGTAGCGTTAAGGTATATACGAGAGTAATGTATACATTGTATGCAGTATGAAGTATAGGTATATACCTACTACTACAAGTTGTATAAAACTCGAATGAGTTTATAAGCTCATCTAAGTATGCAATATTTTACTGTATACAGGGTGTTCCATAAGTAGATGGTGAAAATGTTTAGACCTTAATACATTAGGTATTGTATAGGCCAGATCGGATTTTTAAACAAGTATGATATATAATCTATATAGGTATAGGTAAATTTAACAGAGATCACGAATCTAAAAACATTTTTCTGTTAAAATTTACAGTTTGCGGGTCAATCAACTGAATACGTTTTACCTATACGTTTTCCAAGTGTGAAAAATTACAAAAAATTAAATAATTTTAGACGACATGTTAATTAATGTTATCATAAAATGGTTTTGAGATTCTTGATCTGTGTTAAATTTCCTCTCTATATTGTATATCTTTCTTACTTGTTCCAAAAATCCCATCTGGCATATATACTTATTAAAGTTAACATTTTCGCCACATATTTTTGGATCACCCTGCAGTATAATACCTATCTAATCAGTAAGTAGTACTTAGAGTAGTATTGTATTACGTTAGGTAAGGTATATAATACACATACATATTATCTAATAAGTATGCATTACTTATACTATACTGTGTAGAATTGTTATAGTCTAACTAACTCTTTCAAAGATTTCAAGGCCAATATTGCAGAGCTAAATTGATAGATAAATATTATACATACCTATATACTTATACATATAATAAGTATTGTATTATATTCAATGATACTCGAGTGTAATACTGCATACTCGTATTATGTTATATAAAAAATTGAGATGAATCTGTCTAGGCCATTTTTTTAAAACTCAATTAACCTCTACTAGTACTAGTACTAGGACTAGTAGGAGTATAAAATACATGTAGATACTGCACTAATTTTGACTTTTGATTTAAGTTTTATAAATAAATATTTTTTGAAATTTTTCATAAAATTTTTATTTTGTAACCTATAACCTGCGTACATATATTAGATAGTCAAATGCCGATTACAAAAATTACAGAGGAAGAATACACTGCCATTTCAAAGGTATAATATTATAATATATTATATTTTATATTATGGTATAACCTTAAGGTGTGAATATTTACCTAATACATAATATGTATAATTCAAAAATTGAAATTTTTGTAGCTTCGGGAGAGATTTGAGAAAAAGGAATCTGGAGCAGAATTTATAGTCGAGTCGAGGGTTTTTACCGATGGATTCCTCACTCGAATACTTTGGGGTAAAGTATTTGAAAAATTATTAGTAGGGGCAGACTAGGAATAGTTCGTGAATGTTGATTTTAAATTTGTTATTTAGACCTGGAATTTGTTTTATTAAAGGTATATCTGATTGACTATCTATCTTAATTTTTGAAATATAATATAATTGAGTTAAAAATATAAAAATTTCATGTTTAAAATTATACTTATTAAGGTGGAAAACTATCTCTAGTCTACCCCTATCTATGTTCATTTAAATGTGACTGAATATAGTATTAATATTTAATATTAATAGTATTGTATACCTAATTTTAATTTCAGTGTCTGATATGGATTTAGATAAAGCTGAAAAGGCAACAATGAATGTAAGTTCATATGTACCATTATTTAGGTATTTTATCCCAGTTTTGAAATGTACTATTTGGTCATAATTTTGTCTTTAAAGTAAATTTTAAGTAAATTTTTGAGTATTTTTTTAGTAATTTTGGAATATTTTTGATTAACTTTTGATTCTTTTAAGTACCCTATAATAAACTTTTGAGTACCTTTCTATTTTGAGTATTTGTTAACTTTTGACTCTTTTTTGAGTAATTTTTTGTGTATTTTTTGATTAAACTTTGAGTATCTTTTTTAGTATTTTTGGTTAACCTTTGACTCTTTTGACCTTTGAGTAACATTTGTGTACCTTTTTGAGTGTTATTTTTAACTTTTGAGTAAGATTTGAGTAATTTTTTGATAAACTTTTGAATAACTTATCAATAACTTTTTGAGTAACTTTTGAATAAATTTTGAGTAATTTTTGAATAGATCGCCAAATGGAGAGAGTTGAATGGTCTAAATCAGATTTTCACAGCTGAATTTCCCCACCTGGTTACCGATGAGGTCAAACTCGAATTTTGTGGGTGGAATTCAGACACGAGTCCAGTTCATTTTTTAGCACCAGGTCGGATGGATTTGAAAAAAGTGATGGACGGTGGTGGGAAATCTGAATTTATTCAATGGTTTATTCGAATAACAGAAAAGATAGAGGAGGATTGCCGCCAGGTTGAGTTGGCTAACCCTGGCCACGTGGTCACATCTACACTCATAGCCGACTATGATGGATTCTCAGCTCGACAACTCGCCTCAATTGCAGGTTTGAACTTTTCAAAGTTTGGTTTTTGTCGCTGAACTTTTTTTAACTGAATTAGCCTATAGACTAGAGTTGGCAAATACAGATAGTCAGCTGAAACACCTGGTAAAAATGGCCAAATTGACAAAAATGTCCAAAACTATGATTGATTTTTGCTAGTATTTGAGAAATAATTTGAAATTAACAATAAATATGAATAGAATGCTATATTTATATTTTGAAATTATTAATTTAACCATTTATGGCATTAAATGAGTTCATTTTAGCTCATTTTGACCACATTGGCCACCTCTATTAACCGGTTATGCCAGCCTTATATCTAAAAATTAAATTTTTACTGAAGAGTTAATTTTAAGTAACTCAAAATTTCCTAATTGAGTCTAATTTTATTACCTTTATTATTTACTTACAATTAGTGATAGATGCCTGTTTGCAAGTGACCAAAAATTTTGATGGAAATTACCCGCTTGTCATTGGAAATGGAGCCCTAATTAAAGGTAATTATTACCTAAATAGCATACTTTAACATTTGTTTACATTATGATTTGACCTTTGATTATGTATAAGGTCAAATTATTAATTATGTAGCTTAAATAAACTTGTTATTACATATTTTGATTTTAGTTCCAAAAATTGGTGTTGTTTTCTTCAACATGGTTACGAAAGTTTTGGGTTCGAAAGCACTCGACAAGCTCAAATTGTACAATTCTCAAGAAAAATCCTGGAAACCTCCACTTTTCGCTAAAATCTGCGAAAATTGTATCCCTACCTATTTAGGCGGGAAATACGAATTAAAAAATATCAAAATTGATGCTCCATCAAAATCATAAAGTACCTACCTAATATGCATAGAAAAGAAGGACTTGTGTTGAATTTCCTCCCTATTTTGGCTGAATTTGCCCTTATATTTATAGTCTAACTTTACCCCTCCAGCAACTGTATGATATTAAACTAAAGAAAAATTTAAATTCGAACCTAAAAAAACGTAAACTAATAAGATTTGGGTTAATTTCATACATTTAGAGATAAAGTTAGAACAAAAATATAAGATTCAACATTCAACCAAAATGGGGATGAGATTAAATCGGAACCTAAAATAAGTCTACTTTTGTTATAAATAAAATATTAGTATAAATAAACATATCTTATTGTAATTCAAAAATCAATTTAATTTTTAAAGTCATTTTTAAGTCTATTTTGAGTTTAATTTACACAAGATTTTGAAAAAAAAAAAGTGTTTTTTTACTCCTTTCTTATTTTCAAAATGTGCTATTTTATCTCAAATTTTCGCTAAAATTAGCTATTGTTTGGCAATCGAGTAATTTTGTGACATTATAATTATATCTGTACTTTGCTTTTTTGAAATTAATTAAATTAATTAAACATGCATGACATAAAATTAGCAAAAAAACTGAACACTTTCGCTTGTATTCGTTTCAAAGACATTCAATTTCTAGTAAATTCATTGAAAATTTTTCAAAAGTTCTATATATAGTTAGGTGGTATATATAAGGTATTATAATGAGTTTTACAAAAAAAATCAAAAAATCGAAAAATTGATGAATTGTGCTCTTTTTTTGCAAAAATGGGAACAGTGCTTTTTTATGCTTTTAACAAAATAAAATGTTTTTTATGCTCTTGAACCTTGCAGGATATAAATGATAATATTATATGAGATTCTTTGATAATGAATCGTTCAGATCCGAAAGGTTATGGGTCCGTGCAACCTTCCCCATACGTCGCGTACATCTATATACTAAGTAAAGAATAGTAGTTCATTCATTATGTCACGCTTTTTTTACCAGCAAGTCTTCTTCTCTAATACAAATTCCTATTCTTATGTGCTTACTGCCTGCCAGGCATTGGTGCCATGTTAAGTCGCTGCATTAACTACTACTATGTTATTTCTGTTGACGCGGGCGATGCGGGTTCGAATCCCCTGCTCGACTCAAATTATTTTTGCACTTTTTTGTGTTTTTTTTTGTTATTTTCCTAATTTTTGACCTTTTTTAAGGTCAAATTAACAGTCCAAAAGAATTTTTGGGCTTCAATACCTAGTGTAATTATAAAATCCTATTTTTGGGTAATTAAAAAATTTCTTAAGTACCTAATACACATATTAAAAGTAAATGAGTAGTAGGTTGTACAGGGTGGGCCACGCCCAATGACCACATGTTTATACTTGAATAACTCTTAAAGTATTATGATTTTTGTAAAAGTCCAGAGTCTCTGAAAGTAGATATAGAAATAACTTGGTTGGTTATGGTAAAAATTTGAGAAATTTTGAAGAATTAAGAGATATTTTAAAAATTAGTTCAAAAAATGAAATTTTTGACTTTTTGGCTCAAGTAACGTTATGAATTTCAAATTGTTTTAAATTTTTTGAACTAATTTTTAAAATATCTCTTAATTCTTCAAAATTTCTCAAATTTTTCCCAAAACCAACCAAGTTAGTTCTATATCTACTCTTCAGATACTCTTTATCGTTTTTCAAAAATCCTAATACTTTAAGAGTTATTCACGTATATAACATGTGGTCATTGGCCGTGGCCCACCCTGTATATGTAAATGGTAAATCTTATTAAATTGATAGAACAGATAAGATATTATATTAACTACATAATCCTAAAGTATATTTTGAAGGGTATCTTCAACTGCATTTAATTTATCACTAACTAATAAAATACATATTAATTGATATTCTGTATTTAATCTACAAGTATTATTAATAGTCAAATCATATAATATTATTCATGTTAAGATACAAAAATCTACTGATTTATTTATTTTCAAATATATCTTATAATTATACTTGTAATATGTCGTTAATCAAGTATTTTTACATTAACCTTTAAAGCTAATCACTTAATTAAATTTGTACATACATACTCATTTATTAATCTTTTTTAATCTTTTTTTTTGTGGTCAAATGTCAGAAATTCGGCCAAAGTGTACTTTATTGCGAAATATCAGTACATACAAGAAATTATGACACAGAGAGTAATAAAACTAGATATATTCTTGAATTTTGTAATTATTAGGATTTTGACTTTAGATTCAATTGCCTACTAACATATTATAAAAGTGTAAGAATTAAAATTTCATCGTATTTATAAAAACAAATATATAAGTACCCTACATACATACTTTAATGATCCATAAATATATTTTCAGATACCAATTCATGGTATCTCTAATTAGTTTATGGACCTTTCTTTGTGTTTATGCCAGTTCTGATGGTAAGTTTTCCTAACATTTAATAATTAATTATGTATTTAAATACCTATAGGTAATTTGTTCAAAAATAGAATACTATATATACTAGAAATTAAGCCCGAGATAAATCTCGGGAAATCTAGGGCTCGGTGATTCTAGGGAGTGTTAAATTCGTCGGTTAATTGACATATTTCATGTCGAAAACCCCATAAATGATATTTAAATCAAAAGTTGAAAAAACCCGCAATTTTTTGATCAATCGGCGGGTCTTGGAATACCATGGCCATGCGATATTATAGTGCTATTATATGTACCCTATATATCGACTCTCAAACTCACGACTCGATATCATACAAATTTTACTGTATAAAATGGGTTGAATTAAATATGAGTAAATCGTTCTTATAGATTAGATTAGCTAAATTAGATTCAATGTCAATATCATTTGACATTGAACTCATCTCATCCTCTCTCTTAATTTTTATAATGTTGAATTTAGACACAATATTGAAAAAATAAAAAAAATAATTCTTATCTTTTTTCTATATACCTACCTAAAATAACCTGTGCATTTATAAAAATTTGAATAAATCAGATACATATGTCTGTAAACTGTGTCTAGGAATATAATTAATAAAAATTCAAGTCTCTTCGAGGAACTAATCCTGGACGAAAAACCCCCAAAAAAATGGCCATTTGAATATATGGATCAAAATTTAGACTTTTTGTCCGCATGAACTTTAGCCGTTAAAGAAAAAAAGGAAAAGAATAGATAAATAGAAATATAAACTTACTCTGATTTTGTTGGTGGAATAATTCAACTTTTTATATTCTCTTATAGGATTAGTTTTGAATTGGCGTAGTTTTGAATTTTATGTTGAAATCCTCGTCTGTAAAAACAAAATGGCCGACCTTTAAACCTCCCCTTAAACTATACATATTAGTTTATTTTATTTATAAAGGCTTTAGAAATTACATACAATATTATAATGTATTT
>JAQIXA010003943.1:0-12600 GCA_034699045.1 Nanhermannia cf. coronata Gr-Ori-00579 | reverse complement strand
AATTAATTACTTGTAATTAATTATATAGTTAAGTAAATATTTAAAGGATTTTGTTTGAAATTTTGTCAAACTTTGGAAATTTTAAATAAAGGATATATTCGGCTAAATCTCATTTAAAGGAAATAGGCAAGAGAACCCATATAAAAACCCCAAGATATCCTTACCTTTTTTCTTAATAATTGATCAAATTTGCAATTTTTAAGATTGGGAATTTACAAATTTTGTAGTTTTTATAGGAACAATGAATTAGATTTTAGATTACGGTTTTAAATCGAATTTTAAGAGTATATGATAGAAAAATTTTGATAAATTTTGCCAAATATTTGCTATTTTTCCACATTTTTACTAAATTGTCTCGAAATATCTATGTATTATTGAACAAATTCAACAAAATATGGTAAATTTATTTAAACATTTTGAATAAAAAAGTGTGGATTTTTAACGATTCTAATCGATTTATTTATTACCTTAAGACTTGAGCTATAAAATAGACATAATTTAGACTAAAAATATTGTCAAAATTTTGTCATTTTATTTTAAAAATTTAACTAAGGAAGTCCTGAAAACTTAAAAAATTGTTTTGTGTGTAATCTCATGTATAGGTATCTTATTTTGAGATTTTACTAAAAATTTTCTACTACCTTAAAAAGGTAAATTTTTGTCTAGTTTTCTACCAAAAATTTTTAAAATTCAATATTTTCTTGATTTATCATAAATTACAAGTTAAAAATGTCGTAAATTCAAAAAAAAATAATAAATGTGCTTTTAAATATGTAAAACCAAAATGGAAAATTACAAGTTTTGCAAAAATATTATGTCAAAAATAGCAAAAAGCCTTAAATTTGCTTTTTATTATGTAAAAACTGATGAAAAAACTCAGTTTTTGTAAATAAAATGTCATTTCGATGGACATTTTATTTAGCAGTGTTATAGGTTATAGGACAGTACATTAACATCAATAATATTAGGGCACTTGTTCTCCTACATAAATTTCCCCCCTGATTGTTGGCGAACATGTTGGCCCATTTAGAAAAAAAATGCTTAAAAACCAACAACTTACAGATTACCTAGATTAGATTAAAAAGCTACAACTTTTTCTACATAACAAAATACATTATAAGACTCTACTTATTAAATTTATAAAAAAAAATACCAATGTTTTCTGGTCACACGTATATTAGATATATTAGACAGTCTGTGTATAATAATAAAATTTATGAGATTTTTCAGACAAAAAAATAAACAAACAAATAGATGCTTTTATGATAAGGAATACACTAAAATCTTAGACCTGTAAATTAACATTGAATTCACATGTCGATTTTATTCATTCTGGCTAGACTATGAGGAGGAATTTATATAAAATATTTATTCAAATTTAACGATTCTGAGATTTATCACAAAATTTGGTTAAAAAATTCTTATCCTCTAAAATCTAAAATATTTTGGCCTTAATTCTGACATATTTCTGCCTTATTTCCACTAAAAAAATACAAATATATTTGCAAAAACTGCAATTTCCTATTAGTATTGCATATTAAATTTTGTTTTTAAAGCATTTTTCATTATTTACTATGTTACTTATGTAGTTATTATTATAGCAAAGACCTACTGCCGTTATAAAGAATATCTTGTTTATCATTAATATAGCTACAAAGAAACTAAATACATGTGTGATATAACGAAGAATCTTTGTTTTTTTAGTTCAAAATTTTTATTTTTTATTTTCGAGTTTATTCTGAATATCTAAAGTATCTCAAATTGGATCAATTTAAGTCATAATTAGGTCAAATAATAATAGGTACATCGGCACATATTATATAGAATTTGCATGTTAAACCTCATATAAAGGCCTGAAATTCCATTATAACCCGAGCATATCCTTTAAAATATTTGTAAAAATTAATATTATCATAAAACTTCCTGAAATTAAATCAATTTCTCTAATCCCTTGTGATTGAAAGGTGGACAATTAAATTATATTTAAATAGTCTTGATAACATTTGGCTAATCTTTTCATTAATAATAATAAGGTACATTATTAAATGTATTATTATTATTTAAATTTATTTAAATGTGATTTGGCCCATGAAAGGCCCCCACCTGTGCTCTGTTGTGTCGACAAAAGTGTCAAAATTGACCATTTAGAGAGTCAAGTGGCTGCAAATTTTTGGATATTTTGCAAATTTTTTCGCATGTTTTTCTAGTGGCCCGAGTGCGTGTATAAATAAGTCATTAGAAAACACCCAGTATATAGTAAGGGTTGTATGTAAAAAAACCAATTAAAATGATTTACTAACAATACTTGTAATTGTTAAGGGAATTAACATGTGGCTAATAAGGCTTTTGTTCAAATTTCAAATTAGAAATGATTGCAAAATTGTATCTAAAGAATAAGAAAAATATAAATTCAAATAATTTCATAGGAAATGAAATCTTGTATGACTTAATTAGGATAAGATCTTCAATAATACAGTGAGGATTATTTATAAAGTACTGTGATTTTTAGACAGAAAGATACTATATAAGGTATATGAACAAGATTACCAGACCTTATAGGGAAATTACATTGTATCAGGGTAGAGTATTCAAATGCTATATAGGTATGTAAGAAAAAAATTCAATTTCAATTTTGAGATTTGAAGTTGATCTCTCAAGTGGACTTTTTGATTTGTCTGTCAAATTTTTTGACATTTCAAGTGCGGACCTCAGGCTAAAAGCTCAATCTTACAATTTGCACTACAAAATAAAGATAGAGCAAAACTATCACAAATTAGGCAAAATTTGATGTTTTTTTTGAAATTTATAAATTTTATTGGTATCTATTTACTTTTTAAAACAAAAATACTAAAATTTTATACATTGGAAGGGATATCTTCGGTTTTTAATGAGCTTACTGGCCTTTATATGAGGTTTAAAAATACAATATTAGACTATTTTCGGGTTTAAATGGACTTTCTGGCCTTTATACGAGATTTAAAATACAAATATCCTTTATTAAATATTTAATAAAAATCAAGAAAATTAATTTAGAGTAGATTTTTTGAAACTGATATATAACTACCTACAGTTTTTAAAATATTTTTTAATAGTAGGGTACTTACTCTTATTTATTTGTCTAAAATTCGAATTTTGAAATATGTACTAGATTTTGTCAAGATATAATACAAAAACTAAGATTTCAAAGTAAAATTATAAATTAGAATATTAGTTTCCATAAATTGGGATCTTTAAAAACCAGTATGTAATACAGAATTATGATAATTATTCTAAAGATTTTCAAATTTTTTTCAAATTTTTGAAAGAAAATCTCCGAGTTTTTTGTGCTTTCTTGCCTTGATATCGAGGTTTGCCATGCAAAGGCCTGAAAGCCGTATAGAACATATCCTTAGAGATACATACTATAATAGGATTTTGGTCTAATATGGTAAAGGCCTAAATTTTACTATTCAAACAGACTGGGCCTTATGGCCCGAAATTTCAAAAAAAAAACCATATAAATTCCTACACGTCAAAAAGGCTTCAAAAATTCTTATTATGATTCAAATGAGAAATATTTGTGAATTTTGGCATCCCAATCCTTTATATAAGATTACATGTCTCTCTCTCGAATTATATTTTTCTGCATTTTTTTCTACAATCACAGATAATAGACCACAATTAAGATAATGAATGATATTTTTCTACTCGACCAAGATAACTTAATTTGGGACCAGAACCAGAAAAAAACTTGAAATTTCAAAAAAAAAATAATTTAAATGTAAAAGATAAGCAAGTATCTTGATATATAGGTAGGTATATAGAAAAAGTACGAAATCCCATTTAAATGTTTGATTCCTAGGTCACATGTTAAATCCCATAAGATTTCCTCGATTGCCTCATACACATATAGTACATATGTATTTAAATTTGAATAATTATTGAAAAATAATTTATTTGCAATAATAATATATACATGCTGTGATTTAAGGGTCTATAGTGTATGTAGGTGACATAAATTGAACGGCCGGCCGATCATCAACACTTTATCTAATTATCTGAATTAAAATGTAATTAAATTCATTTAGTAATAATAGGTAAAAATATAGTAATTTATGTATATGTATATAGGTAATATTTACATACTTATCTGTAAATTATTATAACATTTAAATATAAATACATAAATGAATAAATTATACTGGCATGTCTTTGCATAGTCAATAAGTTGACAAACGAGCTGTTGACAACTTGACAAAAAAAACTTGTAAAAATTGCAAGAAAAATGACCAAAAGTTTCATACTTTTTAAATTATAAATTAAATTTTACAATTAGGCTGTAGGGGTAGATTAGGGATAAATTGGCCAAGTTTTTGAAATTTTTTTTGCCTATTTTCGGATGCAAAAGTTGTTATTTTGACACAAAAAAATATTTTTTTAAAGCTTTCTGGCCTTTATATGAGGTTTAACATGGCAAAGGACTGAAAGTCTGATATATCCTTATATAGAGGTGGTCGAACTATCTCTAATCTACCCGTATTTGGATAAAACATATCTAAATATTTGTATCTTGATGGGTTTTATCCTAAGTATTCTGCAGTTAGTACTACAATGTATTATAGAAAAACCATATAAACCGGTTTTAAACCTTGCATACCCTGTGGAATTCAAATACAGATTCAAATTAAATTCAAATTTTGACTGGTTTATGGCAGGCTGTGTATAACAGGCACATTTACCTCTAAATTAAACTATGATTTAAATCTCGTTTTTTATTTTGTAAATGAAGTTGTTTTAATAATCTAAATTTAATTGGGTATACATCCATTAGATTTATTGTATCTATAAATTAGAAATTAATTTACGAAAATTTGAGATTTTTTCCCAAAAATTTCTTTCAAAATTAAATTTTAAGGCTTTTATAGAGCTAAACTTCGTTATAACGTCATCCTGCAAAATTTAATACCATAATAGGACTAAAATTTATATTTTTCTCGCATAAATTAGGCTTTTGTAATGCAATTTTCTATAGAAAATTATCCAAATTTTTGTCTTTTTACTGAAGATGAATTAAAGGCCTTGATTTATCTACTAGTTTTTATATAATTATAGCTATGTATGGTAGCTTAGTGCAATTTAGCTACGAAAAATTCATTTTTTAGACAATTTTTAGATTAAAACTGTAAGATTTTTGTCAAAAAATTTCAGGATTTTGACTTTTTTGCAATTATTTTAGCACTTTTGAACTGTTACTTGTCTGCAAAATTAGATGTCTAATGGATTGTCAACAAACCCTAACTTTTCCCCTCAAAAAAAATGGACTTTAGTCTGACCAAGTCCTGCAAAAATTGATTACCCAATATGGACAGAACTAGTTCTATCGATCTTTTTAATGTAAAATAAATAAATAAATAAATATACATTTATCTGTATAGATACTATGTAACAGTAATATAGTAGGGCTATAACAAAATATGTACATGTAGTATAGATTAGATGTATGTAATTATTGTAATTTCGATTTCTGGGCCAGACTTGTACTTTTTGACTCGATTTGCATTTGCCCCTGCAATGGCCCATATATCTACTAACCCAAACCTTTACACTACTACCCCCAAAAAATTTATAAATTTAAATTTGAACACACATATTTGGTCCCTTACCTTATCTAATATATTATATAATGATGTACTATGGTATCTTGTGTATACAATGTATCTTTTGTTAAGTATCTTGGCATAAAAAAAAATAAAAGTTTTTTAACACATGTTTTCGCCTACCCCCTGTGTACTCTCAATTTCATTTATTATTTTTCGAACACCCCGAGATTTCGGTTGTGCAATCACCATGATTGTCTATATAAACTTTGCCAACCTAATGACCTACCATCATTTGACTTTTTTTTATTTACAAGTGATATTTCCTATATTTTTTGAAATTTTTTTGAAATTTTTAAAGTTTTTCTGTGACCCTCTGTGTGAAAAATGGGCATCGGACTTACGATATCGATCCCCATTATTGTGATTGCGGCCATTATGGGCATACGATTATATAGTTGGTCCTTAGTCAAGGCTTTCGAGAAAAAATATAAGGGACGAACACCACCAGGTTAGTCGCAAAACTTCAATTTTTCCAAAAAAAATTTTGTATCTTAAACCTCATTTAAAGGACCACATTATTATTATAACCTCAAGATACCTGATGAGATTTTTAAATTTTATAATACTTGGATACTTTATTAGGTCTATTTATGCCAAATATAAGTCAATTTTGTCGTATTTTGAAAGAAAAGTTAGTCTATCTGTAGGCACTGCTATTTCTAATGGATCTATTCAGATTTCAGGCCTTTACATAATAAACCTCAAAAAGCCAGAAAGTTTACCCGAAGATATCGCTTTCATAAAGTGTTAAAATTTGTCAAAGGATTATCTGGTTTATAACGGGTTTTCAGGCCTTTATATGAGGTTTAAATTAAAGGTTTGAAAATCGAATAAATCCTTTTCAATATTTTAAAAAATTTTTTTTATTTAGAAATTATATATTTAGTTAAAATGTAATTATTTCAAGATTTCATCAAATCACAAGACTTATTGAACTTTAATTTTGATAAAGACTCGAGAATATGTATTTTTATAAGTTTTTTTAAATTTCATAAATCAATTTAACAAAGGATATCTTTGGATTATAATAGGATATAAGGCATTCCGGCCTTTATTTGGAATTTTAGCATGTTTAGGTATAGGAACAGCATAAATCTATTTTAGATAATATAGAACAAAGCTTCATATAAAGGCATTTTTAGCTCAAATTTATTTCAAGTATGAAATCCCATATTTAATAAGAATAAAATAAAAACAAATGAAATTTAGGATTTCAAATTGAAAAAGTTTAGGACCCCCACAATCCACAATACTTGGCTAATATTTGCATGTCAAATTCATTATATTAAAATCTTTATAAATCTTAGGGTATTAATTATCAAATTAATTTTATTTTAAAAAATTCCTTATAAAAGAATTCATTATATAGGTACATACTATCAGTATGTATATGTATATTAATTTAATCAGAACCCTATTTAAAATATTTAAAAAAGATGAAAAAATTAATTATATTGTAAAGGATATTTTATAGGAGTTATAATGTGCTTTATTTATAGTTTTAAAATCCCAATATGTATGTATAACCTTAAACTGGAATTAAAATATTTTATGAATTTTTTCAAGGTCCAAAATTTTACCCAGTCTCTGGTGTCTTCATTGAAGCAACATCCTTAATGACACTAAGAAATTCTGAAGTTTGCAAATGGTTCAAGAAAAAATATGGAGATTTTGCTGCCTTTTTTGCTGGACAACATTATACTTGTAAGTATAAACAATAATATTATTTAATTTTTGTATATTTTTTTAAAATTTATATAATATCGTTATATTTGTAAGGTACTTATACTAAGAATTATTACAATTATCTAAGGTTATAAAAGCCTTTATATGGTATTTAACATGTCAAAAGCCTGAAAGCCGAATATATCCTTTAAGTATTTATATTTGATAGTATTTTTTAACTTTTGATTGACAGTGATCTATAAAATATAGATTTATGACATCATTAATTGACTAAAGATAATCAGCATAGGCAAAGTTACTTAAAGATTTCAAGATTTTTATTGTATGCTTATTTTATTCATTAAATTTTGATTTTTGAGAAATTTAAAATCTACCATAGTAAAACCTATGTATAAAGCTATCGCCTGATAAGTTACTCGTGTATTTATAAGGCTAGTACAAGCAATATGGTATGTGCTTAAGGATTGATTGATCTTATATAGAAAAACCACTAAATACTCTATTTATTTGGATTGAAATGGAGTACTTTGTAGTTCGGAAATGTCTAAATTTTTACATTTTAGTTTTTTTACATTAAATTTTTATATCTGTATTTGAATGTCCAAGAAATTTTTTAGCTAAATTCATGTCAAAATATTAGATATTAGACCTCAAGTAATAACATAGATTCATATAAGGATACTTTGGTACGTTATAAAGACAAAAGTGTCAGTATATACTTTATAGAGAAGTTTTACAGTATGATTATTTCTACAAAATACTTATATATGAATAATCTAAAATCATTGGAAAAAGATACAAAGTTAAAAATTTTAAGTTGACCATGCAATTAAGATGCAAAATAAAACTTGCTTTTTTTTCTGCACGCAATCTTACTATATATACTGAGGAACCTTAATTATTAAAAGTGCAATGTAACCTTCACTTTCAACCTTAAGCCAAGATTAACATAGCAGTATACATAATCATAGAGGCAACTTGCACTAAATATATAATTAAAATCCTAAATATTATCATTTTATAATCTAAAAAAATCTTATGTTAATAAACCTTAATGATATACACAAAAGAGCTTATTTCCATAAATAGACCGTCTGGTAAATGTTAATGATCAAGAATTTATGGGTATGGTTATTCGTAGGCGATTTTAACGATATTTCAATTAATAGACAGCATCACTATTGGGTTAAAAAAATATAGGTTAAATGATAAATTTACATACTTGTATTTAAGAATTTTTAGAAATTTTTATGTCATTTTTGCCTAGACAGTATAAATAGAGGTGCATTACAGCAGAATAGTTAAAAAGAATTTTTAAATTTTGAAAAAACCATATCTTCAAATTAATTTTATATCAAAATAAAATATGGTTCGGTCGAAAAAAGGCTTTCCAAAAGATATCTTCGGGTTATACCTAATAGGCTCTCTGGGCATCATATGGGCTTTAATATTGCCAGGCCTAAAAACCGAATATGTATATCTTTTTAATAATTTCGAACTATTCTTTTTCTACCCCTAGATATGAATGATTTTTGATCAGATAAATGTCCTATTCTGTGTACTTTTGTCACCAAAATTAAAATTCACACATCGATTTTCCCTAATGGTCCTCACCATGAGGTCCATCAATTTCCTTAAAACAATAGATCTTGCTCTCTTTTAAAATTTATGACTATTTTTTTGAGTTTTTTCCTTAATTTTTACTCAATTTTTTTTTAATTTAATACATGTAAGGAATTTTAAAGAATTTATGACTTAGAATGAATATAGTATGTATTGCTATTTATGCTAATATTGAAATTTCCCACAGTTTTCATGAACGACTATACACTAGTAAAGGAAGTGATGTCAAACGAGATTTTCTCTGGTCGAATCCCTAAGCATTCCATCACATTCATCAACTACTTCAAGCAAAATCTCGGTACTTTATCATTATAAAAATTTAAAATAACCCGCTGTTTTAATAAAATTAAGCTAAATGGTGTTATAATACCCTTGTAGGTATATTATTTTCATATGGAGAAAATGCTCGGGAAATGCGAAGTTTTTCAGTTCGGACTTTTCGAAAATTGAATTTTGGCCAAAAGGAGGAAATGAACACAATTTTGAGAACCGAGTCGATAGAGTTTCTTAATGCTTTGGACCAGGAAAGAGCTCGAAATTCAAATAATGTTTGCCTATTCGACTTTATCACAAGGTACAGTAAAACGTTTATTTACTTAAATTAAGAGCTTGTTATTAAAGTAAAAATTTGCTAAATAACCGCATTTTTAGGTGATTTGAGCAAAGATTTTGAGCCTTTTTTTGCTAATTTCTGGTAATTGGTAATCAAAAATCTTTCAGAAAAAATTGCATTTTCAGCTTCTAATAAGTCGGTTTTTCTTAAAATACATTAAAATAGAGTATCCTACAAAAATTAGCTAAATTGCCGCCTTTTTAAGCAACTTGAGCAAAAAAAAAACAGTTTTTGGCAATTTTCTGGGTAATCAAAAATCTTTCAAAATCGCGTTTTCTGCTCCTAATAATATAAGCTACCTCTACTATGTAGTATTCTTTAAAAATACTTTATAGAGAAATTTCTTTGTAGGTCGGTGTTTGCAGTCATGTGGCATTTTATGGCGGGAGATTCATTTCCAGTCACTCAAAAGGATATGCACGCTGTTTGTGAAGCTCTAGTCATTCAGGATGAGACCACTGCACTTGGTTAGTATAGCAAAATGGGCCAATATGCTCAAAAATGTTGTCTGTCAATTTGATAAAATTTATTTTTATTTCGTTTTGCACAAATATTGACCACAAATTTTGGTATGAGAATACCAATAAGCCATGATTTAATTATTTTTTAATAAAAACTTACATATCATTTTTTCTAAAATTTATTTTTATGAAATTTTCATTTAAAATTATTTTAAATATGTCTTTTTGGTATCCCGATACCAAAATTCCTGGTCAATTTCTGCAAATATAATTTGTACTTTATGTTTATGAATGATCTCAACAGTATGTATTATCTTGTATTTTAATATCTCGCGCTTTTTTCAAAATTTTAGGCAAAACTATCGAATGGTACATTCCCCGTGCCCGTTTCATTCCATGGCTCACCGAATTCGGCAAATTGACCAAATCTCATGAGGAAATCAAGGAATTTTTCAAGGTATTTGAATTCCCGCTAATCCTAATCAGTGTCAAAATCACTTTAAATTTTGAATTTTAGCGGGTAATTAAGAAGAAGAAAGATGACGGGATCTTCAGAGATGACCCAAAGGACTTCATTGACTATTTCCTCAAAGAAATTGAAGACAATAGAACTAACAAATATATACATGGTATTTAATTTACCCGCTAAAATTTGAAAATTACAAATTTAAAAATTATAGCCGAGCAATTGGAGATGATGTGTAACGATTTACTCATCGCCGGAATTGTTACAACCGCCAATACAATCACATGGGCTATTTACAATATCATGAGGTATGATTTAATAAAGGTAAAAATGCGGTAAAATTCGAATTTTTAAATAGGACGCCACGGGTGTATTCAAAATTGGTTCAAGAAATTGACAGTGTCCTGGGTTCAAGACTCCCTGACCTCGAAGAGGATAAGAAAATGTAAGTTTTTAAAATATTGAATTTGGGGTAATGGATATATTGGGTTATAATGGGCTTTCTGGTATTTATATGAGATTTAACATATAAAGTTCACAAAGCCAAATATATATTTTATTTGTGTAGGATGCCCTATCTTGATGCTGTAATCCATGAAGCTTTAAGAATGGAAGTCGCAGTACCAGTCACCTCAAGAACTTCAACTGAAGTAAGTGTAATACTGATATTTTGAAATTTCCAGCTTTTTATCATTTTGAATTTATTACAGCCAACTGAAATCAGGGGATACCATATACCACCAAATGGTAAAAACAAGAATTTTAAACAAAATTTTCCAAAATTTTTGATTATTTTTTTCTAATAATCTAATTAATTTTTTGGCCTTTTTAGCACTAGTTGTGGTTGATATTGATGGTAAGATCCATTTAAAAAAGTTTAATAGGTATATAATTTTTCGAGAAATTTTGAAATTTTCTAGGTATGAACAAGTGTCCAAAATTGTGGGAAAACCCGCAGGAATTCAAACCAGAAAGATTCTTGGACGAAAATATGGGCATTCGGAAATTTGAGCATTTTATACCATTCGGAAACGGTTCGTTTTTTAGCCAATTTATGCTTTAAAAACAGCCAAATTTGAATTTAATAAGCTTTATAACAGTCAAATTTGTATTTTACAAGATTAAAAACTGCAAAATTTGAATTTTACAAGCTTAAAAACCGTAAAAATTGTACATTACAAGCTTAAAAACCGCCAAAATTTGAATTATTTACAGGAAAGAGGAACTGTATAGGAGAAAAAATGGCTCGAGCTTCGCTCTTTTTTCAAATCATCAATTACTTTCAGAATTATGATTTCCAAGTTCCAAATAATGTACAGCATATGGATGGAATTTCAAATAATCCCGCTCCCTTTGATGTATATCTAACCCGTAGGAATGTGTAATTATTTTAATTATTTTAAGTTTTTTTTTTAAATTCTCTTCTCTAGTTATTTCGACCTTAATAATTCTAAGTTTATAGGTTATTTAATTAGCATTTACATAAGTATATGAGGGGAGTCTGTCATATAAGAACTCTGGCATTTTTCTAGTATTTACCCAATACTTTAGTATTTTGTTCCAAACCAATATTGATTGAAAATTTCAAAAAATTTACAAGAACAAAATTTTTTTGTAATTTTTACAAAAAGCATATGTATACTTGAATACTAAACCAAAGGTTCATACATTTAATCATATACATATCTTGTAATAGAGGTAGATTAGGGATAATTGGGATAATTTCATAGAAATTTTGAGAGCCTGTTTTATAGCAATTAGTTGATATTTTGTCTTTAAATTTACCATATATACATATAATATTCAAAGGAATCCAAGATATTTCTGGCCTTTATATTTCCGAACTATTCCTAATCTACATCTACATTTACAACTCAATGTATACTGCTTCTTTATAAATTTATTTTCATTTTACCTATAAAATGAAAGATAAAGTTTACCCATTTTACAAATACACTCTTAGAAATCCGGTGATGATTTTTTACGGTGAAATTATATAGTCCCACCAAAATGGTGACATTTTTTTGTCAAAATATGGTAGTAATTATCACCGACTGGTAACAATTTACTACCAAATCATAATAAATTATCACCGACTGGTAGTAAATTGCT
>JAQIXA010003942.1:0-12602 GCA_034699045.1 Nanhermannia cf. coronata Gr-Ori-00579 | reverse complement strand
ATGTTGTTGATGATTCAGTATTATTTGAGGTCCATGGTTTTTTAAATGACTAGATTTTAAATAGTTATTATAATAGGTTCCAGGGAGAGGTAGGAAATTTGGTAAACCATTTGTTAGGGCTTTTCCCATTAGACCACCTGCAAAAACAAAATTCAAAATTTGATTATTCATATATTCTTACAAGGTAACAACCCTAACTGAAACTCTTGACTTTGACTTGTGACATACCTAACTATAACAAAGGTAGTTTAAAAGATGCCTAGCAAAAATAGTGACCCAAAAACCGAAATCTTTTTTTGTCAATTTCACAGGTTTTCTAAATACTAAAGTTTAATTCCATTCTTATTTTGGTTGAATTTACACCTATATTTTTGGTCCAACTTTACTCCTGTATGATATTGACACTTTAAAAAAATCCTAACCTAATTTAACTTAACCGAAACCTAACTTAACTTAACCTATAAATAAAGGGGAAATTAAAGCCAAATATAGGTGAAATTAAATTTAAGTCTTCGAAATACGTATCACGGTTTTGGCCAAAATCTCGAAAAAATTTGGAATATTTCTCAAATGGGCAGGTCAAAATAACAATGGTATTTCGAAAAATCGATAAAATTGACAAAAAATGCCAAAAAAGGCAAAAAAAATTGACAAAAAGCAAGGTTTTTAGGTTCTTTATTGATAAGGATAATGCATCTTTTGCACTATGTAACTTATCAAGTTCCAGGTGTAGATAAAAACATGTTCCCTTGTAAGCTGTTACGTTATATAATCCATTTTTAGAAAAAAATTTTAAAAATTATTTCAAAATTATTACCTAATGCATATAGATTTTGAACAGGTGAATTTCCAGGTCTTCCAGGACTTGTGAAATGATGTTTGGTTTTGCTATATATTGAATAAGGTTTTCCAACAGGAGATAAGCCTGAAGGTCCTGAAGAACTAATTGAAGATTGTTGTTGAGATTGTATTCCACCAAAACTTTCAAGATAAGCTTGATAATCAGGTGATGGACTTGGGATTGGTCCAGAAGAACCAGATGAAAAAGGACTGCTCAAAATAGATGAATATGGTGATGGTTTTGATTTGTTTACAAGTAAAAGTGGTTTTTGTCTTTTCCCGCTACCACCACCAACACCACCAAGGAGTTGATTTACTGATGAAATGTACTGTTGTCCAGCACTTGAACTTGGTCCTGAACTTGATGGTCCACCAGGTGCATATGGTGATGAAGAAGCCAAGTATTCGATTTGTGGTCCAGATGGAATTCGACCTAAAAACATGTAAATTTTTCAGAAAAAATTTGAGAAAATTTATTTTAAAATGTAACTTACCTTGCTGTTCAAGTGATTTGAGAATTTCCTGATCAGACATCGAGGCTGGTGCATAAAAATGACTTTCCTTAATCATAGCACCATTTCCATCAGGTGCCATGGACTCAGATTGAGGAATTTTTGAGACTGATGACGCATAAGGTGATGAACTTTGGACTACAAAATATGGTTGTCTTTGTCCTGAATGTCCTGGAATTATTTGAGGACCACTTGATCCATCATTTGATTGTGATTCTGACTGTTCTTTCCCACTTGATGGTTGTGAGTTGACCACAAAATAAGGTTGTCTTTGTCCTGCATGCCCAGGGATAATTTCAGGACCATTACCAGATGACACTGGTGATAAAATACTTGGTCCTTGTGGTCTTGACTGACTTGGACTTCCTGGATGATATGGTGGTCCTGACTGAGCATATGGACTTGAAATATAATATTCCTGTTGTTGTTGTGATGATGGTGGTGATTCAATTTGTTGTTGTTGGTGGTGTTGGTGTTGTTGTGGTTGTGATTGAATAATATACTGAGGTCTTGAAGAAATATGATATTGTGGTGGTGGTGGATAGGACAAGAGCATCAGTGGAGAAGGTCGACCACCACGGATTTGACCTGAATGACCTGGCAACTGGGTCAGTATAAATTGCTGATGCTGTTGTTGCATTGCACTGTAGACATTTTGCAAATGTGGGATATTTTGTTGTTGGTGCGGGTGTTGTTGTTGGTATGCATAGGGTGATGGTCCTTGAATTTGTTGTTCACTTTGAGGTGGTTGTGATGATGGTAATGGTTGTAATGATGATGGTTTTGAACTTTGACCCGAATAACTAGGCGGTAAATAAGTATAAAGGGCTGGAACATGCTGTTGATATATGATCCCCTTACCCTTATCCTCCTGTTGTTTCAAATTGAGCAAATTTTGAATCTCGGTAATTGCCTGCTGGACACTTTTAACATCCCCTTTGCCTCCTTTTTTGGCATCTTGGATTGAATCACTAAGATCAATGGATTTTATGGAATTGACCGCCGATGGTTCCTTAGTCTTTAAATCAAAATTTGATGATGCCCCTGAAGGATTCATCAGATCATCTAGATACTTGTAGTATGATGTAATGTCCAGATTGGACATTTGACCTACAGATGAAAGGCCAACATTTGATAAAAATGGTCCCATGTCAAAGGTCGATGGTGGTGGCATTTTGGTTGGAGTATTTATCGACTCTGACCCCTTCTCTTGTGAAGTATATTCTTCACTTTTTAGCTTGATATAATCACCCTTGGTTCTTTTTAATTTAAGGGTATCAGTCTTACTTTTTTTGGGGATTTTTTCAAATGTTTCAACAAGTTCAACGGACTCTTCGTAACTTTCAGGTGCTTCAGTTGTTGATGTTGATGATGCAGTTGAAGTTGTTGTTGTTGTTGTACTACTGTCAGCTTCATCAGATTCAGAATTTTGTTTAGATGGTGCAATTTGAGATTTTTCTTGAGATTCAGAAGTAGAAACTTCTTCTTCACCGGATTTTTCCTCCTTTTTAGGTGAGGGGATTTGACCTTTACTTCGAGCTTCAGTTGGTGGTGCTTTTTTAAAAACTGAATTTTTAGGCCTTGACCTTTTTGAAGAAGTTTCTTGTGGTTTGACTGTAGTTGACTTGGAATTTTCTTCACTACTTGATGATTCTCTTAAACTTTTTAGTTTTATAACTCGACTTCTTCTGGGCGGTTTTACTGTAGTTTTTGGAGCTTTCGTTTGCTTTAAAATTTCCTCTAATTGTATTAGATCGGGCATCAAATCCTCGATATTTGTGTATTTACCCATTTCATCAAGATTCTTACGATCTTTTGGATCTAGACCTAGTGTGACTAATTTGGGTCCTTTTTGATTATCACCCCTATAAAATAATAGGTATTTGAAAAAAAAGTACCTAATCATAAGTACACAAAAAATTTGAATTTAAAATGGCATACCCTCCAGTAAGCTCCAAAATTTTGTCCAATTCAGATTCACTTAATCCAAGGGATTTGGCATTTATGAATTCTAAATTATCGGGTAATTTGGGCGCTTTCTCATCTTCAGCTGAACATTTGCCAAGTTCAAATAGTAAAATTACCTAAAATCACAAAATGACTCATTTAAGTTTACATAAAAGGGTCAATTTCAATAGAAAATTGTGACCTAAAAACTAAAACTAAAATTACTAAAAATGTAATCAAACTCTTAAGTTATCAAATGCCTACTGCGAATTATCTTGAATATTTCGAAAAAAATTTTCCAAAAAAGATCTATCAATCCCTTAATCAGTACCCTATGTACAATTCATACTGATTAAATAATTGATCCTTTTACTGAAATTTGGCCTTAAATGAGCCTTCAAATACTCTACTTGGAATTTTATCAAAAAATTTGGTCTAAAATTTCCAGTCATTCTTGACATTTGTGACCTCAAAATGGATTCTAATGTCAAAAATTGACAACTTTTGACATATCTTGGTCACTTTTATGGCGGTTAAAGCCCTTAAACTAAAGTCCATGCTGAGCGGTCTCATGCCCAATTTTTCATCTTTTTGAGAAAAATTCCAAAATAAAGACACAAAAAACTGTCACTATATGAAGAACATGTACTCTTTTTTACTCTAATTACTCAATTGATCACAAATACTTTAAAATAGTTAAATTTATATACCTGAATAATGAGATAAATTGTGAAAAATCGTTGAATTGTGGTCTGTGGTCCCATTTTGACACTGTCAGATCATCGACTAAGAACATGGGCTTTTGTTGTCCTTCCTCAACCAACTTCCTCTTTTTTTCAATCATCATTTAAAAAATTAAAATTACATTTCACAATTATACTAAAGTATCTTACTATACTGATAGTATACATGGTCAATGGCCCTTGTATGCAAAATATTAAGAATTATTGACTCAAATGACTATGAGTCTTGGTCAACCCCCGATCTCATAAAAATCAGAAAAGTTTCAAACAAAAGCAAAAGCAAAAGTAAAGTCAAAGTAAGGGATTTTGATCTCATTGTGCCATTGCCAGATTCATTCTCATCATAATGTAATATCTTATAAGTATTATTACTAACTAGACTTATTATTACCTACTATCAGTACACATAGTATAGGGTACAATTCAACCTTTCGAATAATTTTTGATTGAACTTTGCCTTTTGCCAGCAAATACTGCAATATAAATATCAGTATATCTACCTACCACTTTCCATTTCAAATTTCAAGTCAAGAACTTGCCCTCGCACTCTTATACACTTTTTGTAAAGGAGTTGCAAAACATCATTTAAAGATTATTTCTGGGATGAAAAAAAAAATTAAAAATTGACATCATTTGGACAACTTGTCAAAACCAATATCGTCAAAACTTGTCATAAAAAAATCAAAATTTTTATTTCATAATAATATGTGTTTTTAAGACTATCAGTATAACTAGGAAAAGCAAAATTTAAGCCAAATTTTTAGCAAAATTTACAAAAACTTGAAATAATTGCAAAATTTAAATGCTTTATTTAAGTACTCATATTACTACTCCTCTATTACTATTTAAATCTGCTTAAAATGAAATTTTGAGGGTTTTTTTTGGATATTTTATACTTGAAATACAGACACTTTAACTTAAAAAGAGACCTTATGTCTATTACAATCCTTAGTTTTTTGAGATACTTAAATTTGAAAACAAAAGACCTTAGCTGTATAGATAGGGTACTTATACTGCTAATTTTACTTGTAAATCTAAATCCTGCAAATAAGTAAATGTAGATAATCTTTCAATGTAAATAAAAAATCTTGTTTTATAATTTGAACCTAATTCCGACAAAATAGATAGGGTATCTGTAATTTTGCCTTTTTTGAAATCAAAAAATAACTTATATTCTCATATTACCTGATCCAATTTGATCCAATTTTTGGAGACTTGATAGGATTTTAGCTAACTAACTAAAGTTCTGAAATGAGAAAATTTCTCTAAAATTCCAAATTTCTGACAAAATTTCAATCGACAATGTGATCGAATTTGAGTAAAATTTCATCATAAGTTGAAATTGAAGTGAAATTATTGAATCTTCAACTTCATATACCTATACATACTACATACTTCTAATATCCTGAAACTAAGAAAGTGAAATCTACTAATATGTAGATATTATTTTATTTGAATTTTACAACTATACCTTGACCATTTAATACAAGTATAGTAAATTAATGACTCTTATGAACGAGACTCATATATGATTTGTACTGATATCAGTAGTACTTATACATACATTAGTTAGTATTAGAGAAACTTGATTAATCTCAAAAGATTCACTTTTCTTTGCATTTTTAAATTTTTTAACAGTTGAAACGTGTTTTCATAAAGCAATACAGTTTAAACTATACTATGTAGGTAACATCAGTAGTCAGTAGTGTAGTCAGTAGTGTAGTAAGGCAATGGGTAAATGTAATAATAATAAAAAAAATAAAGACAAGTTGAATGCATTCTCATCGAAAAAAAATAAAGTCTTGAGGGAAACCTGTTCTTTTACAAATTTACAGGTATAAGTAAGTACCTACAGAGATATATTTTTTATTTGGATATTTTGACTTGACTTGAGATACTTTAGTTTAGAGTATCTATTTGAATTACAATTTGAAACTTGGTTGGTTTCAAATGGCTAATTTTTAATTTTTTTCCCTATTAGAAATGACACATTGTCATACGAGACATTTGTCTTATTCACATGTAAAACTGTTCACAAGTCTTAAGAGTTGAGTAATTTGTAAAAATTTCATGATTTGTAGTCTCTAGTACCTCTAGTATCTAGAGATATTTAGGTAAATACGCCTCTGATTTAATCTCAGCTCTGTTTTGGTTGAATTTGGTTGAATTTTAGGTATAACTTTACTCCTTTAGGAAAAAAGATACCTACCTATGTTAATTTAGTTGTGGTGCCTACTAGTGTTTTCGAAAAAAAAATAATAGATGAAATAATGGTCAACCTAAAATGCTTAAATTTTGCAATTTCGAATGGAAATTGAGATTTATGGTATCAAAATTTGAAAATTTAATGTAATTTTAATTACTGATACAAATAGTCAAATCATTTGTATCTTTCTATTATCATCTGTATTTTTGAAACTTTCCATGACCTAGAGGTCGGAAACTTAGGAAAAACAAGATAGATAATCTATACATAAAATAAGTATCAAGAGTTATGGTCTTCTAATCTTAAGAAATCTTAAAACTTAATTTTAAATTTCAACAATTTTACTCGAAATTTTGATTCTAGACTTCAAGATTTGATGAATTCTAAAGCTAGGTCTAAATGTCTTGAAATAAATTGACACTTTTTATTTGAATTTTAGTTGAAAGAACTAAAAATACCAAATTTTTGGTAATGAAATTGAATTTTTTGTTGGAAACATCGAACGAGTTACCTAGTTCTTGCCGTTTAATAGTACCCTACCTATATATTTAAATTTTATGATGTCTAAAAGAACATATTAAAGATAAGATAAAGACATTAAATTTGGGAATTCGAAACTCACCAACCATATAATTTGAAGTCTATGTCAGGATCAGGATCAGGATTTTGCAAACTTGTATTTTTATTGTTTTCTAGCCAATATTGGATGTACTATAGTACTACATAGTATATAGCCATTAAAATTTAAAATTTATGCTCAAGTATTTGAGATTTGATTGAAGTTTTCAAACCAAAAAGGGGTTTGTGAAAGATGAGAGTTTTGCAAATTGAAAAATATGTAAAAAAAATATATTCAAAATTGGATATGATTTATGGGCGTTTAATTGCAATTAAATTTATTATCGTGATACAATTAGATACTAAAAATCGCTTTCACTCAAAAATACAATAAAAGATTGCATTTCAAACCATAACTTATAGTATAGGGGAATACTCGTATTCTAGCCTAGAGGTCTGAAATGTAAAAAATCCATCTTTTATTACCTAATATGGATCTTAAAATATCTCAAAATTTTGAAATTTATGTCTTTTCTGTAAACAAAATTTCAAATTTTAATTGAAATACTTTCAGGAAATATTCTCAATTTTGAAAAATTCTCTAAAATTTCTCTAGTTATTGGATAAACCCCCCTTCAAAAATCCTTAAGTGTCTTATATTATAGATAGAGTACTTTCAAAGGACTTTAAAATGTCAAAACCGTCAATATTTTGGAATTCCAGATTCTTTTTGAGAATAAAAACTATCGGAAATTTCTTCAAAATTTCTTGAAAAATTGGATTTCAACTGAAAAAAATGTGCAAATTTCCCGAAAATCTCAGAAGATCTCGGAAATTTCTTCAAAATTTCTGTAAAAACTGGATAAAAACTCCTTATATTTTCCAAAATTGACCTTTTATACATATTAATGATTCAAATATCTTAAATTCGTCAAAATTTTGAAATTTTAGGTCCTTTTTGAGAATAAAAGCTCTAATTTTAACAGAAAAATATGCAAAATTCCCGAAAACTGTCTCAGAATCGGAAAATTCTTCAAAATTTCTGTAAAAACTGGCTAAAAAACCCCAAATAAATCTTTTAAAATTGATGAAAAAATACCTCCAAGGTACATTTTAAGATAGATTGGTCAAATTTATTACAATTTTGACATAATTTATGGCATTTTTAATGCTTAATATTTTTAACTACCAAGCAATGTAGGTAGTTTAACAACTGTGGAATTTGTTCAAAATCAAAAAATTTCTCTGTAAGAAATCTGCAGTCTTGAGAGACTTATTTAATGGATCAATTATAAGTCTACATGAAAGCTTATGGCATTTCAAATTTCGATAAAAAGTAAAAAGAGATTCACGATTCTGATCTCATCTTTTTTGCCTTTTTTACTGACATTATCATAATAATTGTGCATTACATATGCAAGTACCTACTATAGTATACTCGTATTATGATCTCTTCATGTTGATTAAGTAAAATGTAAAGTAAAAAAATATAATTTGTTTTGAAAAAAAGATAGAAAGCCACATACTTTTGAGTAATAAGAGTTTATAAGTAAGTTTGCATGACATTGCACCTTGTGGTTCATTAACTCTTTAAACTAAACTAAATAGTATAAAAATGATAATAAATGTAATACAATCAGTAGTTTATTACTCAGAATCCCCAAGTAGTTAGTACTTGGCAGGGAAAACAAATCAAACTATTCGATTGTAGAATTTGTAGATCATATAATAAATAATGTTATAAGATTACAGAATCAAAATGATTTCACCTTTTTTAAGCCAATTTTTACCATCTGGTCTCATGTTTAGAGCTCAAATATCAAAATTCCTTTTTTGAAAATTTTAAATTTCACACAGCTCTACTCTATATCTGTAATATAATTATCACTACAGCTCTGAGAAACCCAAATTTGTCTTAGTTTTCACAAGTCTCATATATAATAATACTCTGTATATAAGGCTAGAATTTGATTTCAATGACTAAATACTAAATTTAAATAGGTATATTGATATACCTAATAAATGAAAAAAGTGTAATCCTAAGATCTCAAAAATACATTTGTGAAGTAAATTACGATTGAAAATTACTCTGAAAAACCAAATTTCTGCTCTATATAGATTTGCAACGAATACGAAAGTCTTTTTTAATTTTAAAATTTTACTTAAAAATTCCAATTGCTTCTTCTTTTAGTCATTTTTTGTGATTTTTTTTTAGTTTAGATTCCATCATAGTTTCTTTGGTATACCATCATTTATTTTTAGATCTGAAAAACCCGATTTTGGCTCAATTATACATATGTACAAAAATACGAGGTCAATATCTAGTTTTAAAAGCTGAATAAATCAAAGATATCATATTTTAAAGATTTTTCACATTTAAAATATTGCTATTTACCTTCAAATATATGGTTATTTGAAATCTTTGTCAAAATTCGAAATGGCACTCACAAGACCCTATGAGTTTAAATTGGACATTTAGGATTGGACATTTACTAGGATACTTATCATTAGATATAATATAATAGTCAATTCTTACAAGATCTTGTAAAAATACACAGATAATTTGAATTAAAAATTGATTTTTCTGACAATTAATTTGACTTTTTGGCTGAGATTCTTACCATTGTTTTCCAATTCAATTGGTTCAAGCCAATAAATTTGAACTTGCCTTTGTTTCTCGCCCTTGCTCGTTTTTTTTGCATATCAAATTAATCGAAAAAAGTAACTGGTATTACATATACATTAGTATCTAGTAAAAGTATGAGTAAAACTTGAAATTGATTTCTAAATCTAAATCAAGTTTACTATACATATTGTCCATTACTAATTTAATACTTCTACTTTTGACTGTAATATAATTTAAATTAAAAAAAATACTTTTTTAACGAGTTTCTCTTTTGTTTTTTTACCAAATGGTAACATCTGTATAGGTAGGGTACTACTGATAGACTAGGAAGCGTTGACACTTAAATGCAATGCCCATCATTTACAATTAATTTTTATAAAATTGTAAATTCGAGCCCTAAAGCCACATACTGTAATGTGTAATGTACTGCGATATTATGTGAAATTTTTTTTTTTATTTTGCAAATCTCCACACCTGTAATTAGAGTAACATTTTGTCAGCGTGTCTGTCGGTTTCGGCATTTTTTGAAATAATTTTAATTTGAAGGTAAAATGCATGCACTTTTGTGTTAGGTATGTACCTAGACATATTATGTGTGTTTGGTATAGTAGGTACTATACTGATGATATTTAAGAGAAAATATGACATTAGATTTAGAAATTATAACTAATGACTATTATTGTGCGAGTGAAGCGAGCACATACTATTCAACTATGCTTGCATTTTTCCAGTCTGCCCAGAGGATTACTCGAAAACTAATGGATAGATTTTAACCAAAATTGGCAAAAAAGGGTCTAGTTGAACACACATTTTTCCTAAAACACACTAACAGTGAGTACCCTATCTTACAAAAATTAGACAAATTTCCTATTTAGGCGATTTGAGCAAAAAATTTGACCTTTTTTTGGCAATTTTCTGGTAATCAAAAATCAACCAGAAAAATCGCATTTTCAGCTTCCTAATAAGTCGCTTTTTCCTAAACAAAAATAGAGAATCCTACAAAAATTAGCTAAATTGCCGCGTATGTATTTAGGCAATTTGAGCAAATATTTTGATTTTGACCATTTTTTGCCAATTTTCTGCTAAAATCAAAAATGAGATTTAAATATAATCTACTTTGTATAGTAGGTAATAGGTAATCGATGATTGAGATTCAGAATTTGACGGATGTTGACCTTTGACCCCGAAAAATAGGGTCTTGTCTTTACTTTTCTAGAAGAAATAATAATCAACTAAAGAGTAGTTAATTAAACCCTAGTTAATACTTATAAGACGGAAATGAACAATATGTAATCAGTTGAGATATCATTTAGACAGATCATAAAAGAGAATCAAAATATTTTGAAACACTTTTACCTTTTTATGTATGAGGTTAAACGGCTCAACTCAAGTTTAATTTCTATTTGAATTTGAATTTTTTAAATTCTTAAATTAACTGGCTTTCTGTCCCTAGTGTGTTTAGAATGGTCTATAGGTAGTAGGTAGATAGGGTACAAATTACTCTACTTATACTACTATCAAAATACTAGAAAATTTTACTTTAGCAACATTATGATGTAATGTAATGTAAAGTAACCAATGTAAATTTTGACATGATTTAGATTTAGATATATTTATAATTTGCAAATGAGTCGACCTCAAAGTCCACAGAAAGGTCATCACCATCATCATCATAAAAATAAAGGTGGTTTAAGAATGTCAACTGATCGGGTCATCACGATGGACGAATTGGCAAAACATAACAACGTCAACGATGCCTGGATCGCTCTTGCAGGTTTTTAAATTAGCCATTTAATTAGGTATCACAAATACTTAAAAAAAAATTTTAAATTAGGCAAAGTCTATGAGATCACAACTTGGATTCCAAAACATCCAGGAAAACTTAGGATTCTTGAGGGGTGTGGAAAGGACGGGACTGTAATGTTTAATACGGTAAATTTACCTAAATCTAAGATCTATTCGGATTTCAGGCCTTTACCATATTAAAACCCATATAAAGGCCAGCAGAAACCCCATTAAAACTCGAAGATATCTTTTATAATGAAATCTCTTTATAAGTACCTTTTTATTAGGGGTTTTTCAACCTCAAATTGTGGAAATTTACCTAATTTATTTTTCAAATTTTGGGTCAAAATCTTGGGAAAATCCAGAAGAATTTCAAAATTGATTGAAATTTAAACCGAAATTCAGTTTTCCGAACTAAATTGACTTTTTGACCTGAATTTCTATTACATATCTGCGCCTATTTTACTAAAATTTTTACTAAAATATGCTATATTTTGTATATAGACACTTTATAGTGAAGTTAAACTGTAACAAACTGATTTTATTTTGACTTTTTAACAGGTTCATAGCTATGTTAATTATGAGAAGATTTTAGCTGGAAGACAAGTCGGTGTTTTAGGTATAAAATTATCAAAATTTTTAGAAAATTTCAAAATTTAGAAATTTTTTCAAGGTGGACAACTTCCACCAAGATCTCCAACAAAATCAATTGGATCAGAAAGGAAAAGTGTCAAAAAATGATTGGTCCAAAACTCTTAAAAATTGGCACCAATTACATAAGAATTTATTGATTTTTACATCTTATAACTTTTTACATTCTCTGAATTTTGTAATTGAAATTTGGTAATTAATAAAGATTAGTCAAATAAATTTTGAAATCTGTGAATTTCGCTTGAAATCTGGTCCAATGAGTCTCCTCATTATCACATTCTTCCTCGGGTACTTGACATTCGTCCCATCTTTGAATTTAATTATAAATTTTAAAAATTTAATTATAGTTATTTAAAGGTTTTCATTTACGTACAAGTGTATATAGAGAAAAGTGTATTTGAGACATTGTAGGCCTTCACAACAATGGTTTTCGGTTGAATTGCTTTTGTCATCCATGTCACATTCTTCTTCCAATTCCAGGCACTTTTTCAAAAAAAAAATTACAAAAAATTAGCTCATAAATGTGAGTTGTACTTTGGCTTAATTATGATTTTAATTTTGATTTCCTCAAGTACATACCTACTTATTGTGCGAGCGAAGCGAGCACTTACTATTCAACTTTGCTTGCACTTTGTCCGTCTGTCTGTTTGTATGTCCAGAGGATAACTCGAAAACTACTGGACCGATTTGGACCAAATTTGGCATGAAGGACCCTTGCAGGGTCTAGATCTGCC
>JAQIXA010003941.1:0-12603 GCA_034699045.1 Nanhermannia cf. coronata Gr-Ori-00579 | reverse complement strand
AAAAGCCAGAAAGCCAATTAAAACGGGAAGATATTCTTCAAAAATTATTGTCTATCTCGAATTTGGCCATGTTCAACTATATGCGAAGGAAATATTTGAAATCATGCTTATTTTGGCACAATAATCATCACAGGGTTTTCATAATTCATATTCATATTCATAAAAATATGAATAACCTGATGATTATCGTACCAAAATAAGCATGATTTTAGATATTAGCTTCGTATATAGTTGAACATGAACAAATTCGAGATGGAAAATATTTTTTTAATTTATTCTCTTTACCCTTTACATAATAAACCTCATATAAAAGCCAGAAAGCCAATTAAAACGGGAAGATATTCTTCAAAAATTATTGTCTATCTCGAATTTGGCCATGTTCAACATATATGCGAAGGAAATATTTGAAATCATGCTTATTTTTTTTACAATAATCATTAATGTTTTAATATTTTTGGTGTCCAATATTTAATCTCTATTTAGGACATCAAAAATATGTAAATTTTGATGATTATCGTTCCAAAATAAGCATGATTTTAGATATTACCTTCGCATATAGTTAAACATGATCAAATTCGAGATAGAAAATAATTTTTAAAACCCTCTTTACCCATTAAATATTAAACATCATTAGGCCATGTGAAAATGTGCATTTTGTTTGCTAATTTATTTAGGATTATACAAAGCAATAGCATTAATAAAACCAAATTATTAACCATTACATGCTATTACTTAAATGATATGCTATAGTTATATACGATGTATTATATTACATATTATAATCTTTTTGGGTTTGAATTTTCATAAAAATTATTAAATAACTTTAGCTTTATTCTTCTATCTCTTTCTATTTAGGGATACAACCCCCTACATTTAGCCTGTCTCGGAGGTCATATATCGGTGGTAGGATTACTTCTCTCTAGATCCTCAGAACTTTTAGAAAGTCGCGATAAGAGTGGAAAAACTGGTTAATTTAAATAATATAAATCATAAATTAGACTAAAATCGGAATTATAAGAATAGATAAGCTTAATTGTATATAATCAACAGGTCTACATTTGGCTGCTGACCAAGGTCATCTGCAAATGTGCGAAATCTTACTTGGTCAGGGAGCTGAAATTGATGCTCAGGACAAGGTTTTTAATAAAATATATTTTTTTTTTATAAAATTTCAAATTCGGAGCTTTTTTAAGGAACAATGGACACCATTACATTGTGCTGCCAAGACTGGGTTTATTGGAGTCATAAGATTGCTCATAGATAGTGGTGCATCACCACTGGCTAAGAACTCAAAAGGTCAAACTCCTATTTGGTTTGCTGCTGCAGAGAATCACATTCAGCCCTTAATGTACCTCATGAAAAAAGAACACAATACCTATGATCTTATGGAAGATAATGATGTATGTATATACGTGCTCTATTAATTAGCATTTCATTATTATTAAAATACAACTTTTATTTTTTAGTTTATTTTTAATCTGACAATCTGCGGTAAAAACAGCGATAATGAGCCAATGGATCTGTTCATTCTTTCATCGCCAGCCCCCGTAGATGTCGCTGCAAAACTCTCAGCACTACTTGAAATTATTTCCACTAAAGTAAATAAATTAAAAGCTTATCGTCGAAAATATTTCATAAATCTCAAAGCTCATTTTTTTCCATAACGAAATCCATAACATCAAAAGCCGAAATAAAGATTTTGGTCTGTTTTCGTGTGTAATCCAAGAGAATTATATATGGGTCAAAATATCTATGTAGTTTAGTTTATTTAAGAATAGGCTTTCCAAGTTTTAAAACATTTCTGGAAATAATAACCTAATTACTGATACTTACTCTAATCTATTATTTTTTTAGGAAAAAGAGCGTGAAAAGGATCTTCTTGCCGCTGGAGAGCATTGTGAAGCAATGGCCGCTGAATTATTGGGTTAATTTTGAATACCTATATAAAATTTTAAAAAATTCTGAAATTTTCTTTAAATTTCAGCTCTAGCCTCTGGTGCTGAATCCGCAGGGAAAGTTCTCAGATCTATAGATCGGAAGAATATGCAATTCCTTGATGTTCTAATCGAAAATGAGAAAAAGGAAGTAATTGCCCATACGGTTGTTCAGCGATATCTTCAAGAACTATGGGTCGGATCACTAACGTGGGAAGCCTGGAAATTAGTTTTACTTTTTTTGACCTTTATCATATGCCCACCTGTTTGGGTCACGTTCTCCCTACCCATGGGTCATAAATTCTATAAAATCCCAATTATCAAATTTTTATCTTACCTTACTTCTCATGTTATACTCATGATCTTCATTTGCATAACTTCGGTCACACCGATTGATAATGTTTTTCCTATTCGGGCTAACCTATACCCGACCTGGTACGAATGGGTACTATTCACATGGATCACTGGTCTACTCTGGTCTGAGATTACAAATCCAAGTAAGTGTCTAAAAGTGCACATATATTATACTTTGAAAATTAATAAGATACTTATCTAATCTCTACTAATATAACACTTTTAAATGGTTTAACAATTTTTTTAATTTTAAAGGTGACAAACATGGATTGGGGATAATCAAAGTAGTTGTTTTACTATTCAACATAATGGCGGTATCTGTTCATGTTGGTGCTTTTTTCTACAACAATCAGTCCTACAATGGAACTCTACTTTATATCAGAAATCAACTGTTTGCAGTTGCCATTCTTAGCTGTTGTGTTCAAATCCTGGATTTCCTATCTCTATCTCAAACATTTGGACCTTGGGCCATTATCATCGGGAATTTGCTCAAAGATCTAACTCGGTTTTTAGCTGTACTCATGATCTTCATGGTCGGATTTTCAATGGTATGTTGACTGAGAAATTATAATTTTCTTGTAACATTTCAATATTTTACATACTTTGATATATAACCTAATTAAAATCATTAATACTAAAAGGTTGTAGCTGCTTTAAATTTCCCGCTTTTTCAAAGAGATGATAAAGATCTAGATCGAGATAATATCAAAAATTTGCTTACAAATGGATTGAACGGCGGTAAGATTCAAATCTTGTATATAAAATATTAGTAAACATTTTGTTATTTTTTAGTTTTGGTCACACCATTGGATGCTTTTGAAATTCTGTTTTTTGGACTTTTTGGGCTTTCTGCTATTGAGAATATCCGAATTGAACCTGCACAACCACCATGGACAATAATTTTATTCAAAATATTTTTCGGGATCTATTTACTAGTCACTGTAATTGTCCTCATTAATTTACTAATTGCCATGATGTCGGATACTTATCAAAGGATTCAAGCTCAGTCTGATATTGAATGGAAATTTTTATTGGCTAATTTAATTCGAAATATGCATAGAACGACAGCGACAGCGGCTCCAATTAATATTTTTACAGCTTGGATTGTGTGGATTTTTAGTAAATGCCATTTCAAAAAAGGTAAAAAAAATGTTCATTAGAGATGGAAATAATGATAGTCTAATAAGTATACGAAAATTTATAAAAACTGAATAAGGGTATATTATGGATAGTTAGGAATGGGTTCCTGTTTTCAAATAAATCGTTATCATTTGCTATTTTGACTAAAATTTGTTTGAGAATATCTCGGGTAAATCTAGATTTTATCGTAATATACAAATTTTAGGTTAAAAAATCATAGTTTCTTTTCTTATATGATAATTAATAATTTCGAAAAGATTGTCGAACTTTCCTTAATTTAACCCTACTGAATCTATATGTATAGAATCAAGTATGTAAATCCAATGAAAAATTTTGACTTTTTTAGAGCCTTACAATCCGCTCAAAATGGAAATGAAGGGTACGACCAGGGGGGGTATGTTCAATTTCAAAGGCGGTGCTAAAGGCGGTTTTAAAAACTTTTTCAAAAAATCTCAAGTTACACCAAAAGGTATGTACCTACTGCCTACTGCCTATGTAAAGCATATGAAATTAGGTCTAAAAATAATATTTTTAAAGTGTCCGATATAATGAGGTTAAGTGTAACTGGGAAGGGTGGTGCAAGTCCACTAGGTGGCGGAACTCCTGCTCATGGAGCCGGTGCTTTATCACAAGTTGACCTGGGAAATTCTGAAAGAATTGAAAATGTCGTCGATTGGCCTCTCATTGCCAAAAAGTATAGAGCCCTAGTTGGTAAGTTTAAGATTTGCATAATTTTTATTTTTGAAGTTTTTGCAATTTTCTTAAATATTTCTTTAAATTTAAGGCAAAGAAGAACCAGTCATAGAAGAATTACTAAAGGACGATAAAGATGGGAAAGGTGATGGTAAAGGGTCTACAACGACGCTCAATTCATCCAGAATGGGCCAGAGCAATACGAATATTGGAGAATAATTTTGAAAAATATATTTCTACAAGAAATCAATAGACAAATGGCATACATTAATAAGATTAAACTTGAACTTGAAAAACTTGAAATTATATTTTTCCTTAGAATTATATTTATTTTAAGATAGGTAGATATCTTAATTAGCTTCATTTAAAAGAAGATATTCTTTAAAAAACTTAAAATATTCCAATTTCAAAGGCTTCTTCTGCAATTTCAATCAAAATTTCTTTCAATGGAGTTCCTTTATTATCAAATTGTCCAAAAGTTTCTTCAAAATACTCATCTTCAGTTTTATTCATATTTCCCTCTACTTTTTTGTCCTATTAAAATTGATAATTATAAATTAAATAAATTTGGCAAAAATTTAAAAAAATTAATCAAACCTGATCATCAGGATTGTGAAAAATGACCGGAGAAACCCAAATCCCACTCAAAACACCATAAAGTCTAGCTCTGTGAAATCTCCTTTGCAAATTATCCATTGTGAAATGAGGAAATGGCTCAACATGTAGAATTTCACAATTTTGTAAAAAGGTCTTGTGATAAAATTCGAGAATTTTTTGCAAGTAATTTTTTCTAAATTGTCCATCAGCACAAATGTACAAGAGATAGGCGAGTTCAAGGGTTGGACAGGATTCACGGGTAAATTGAAAGTCTAGAAGTAAAACTTTTTCTAATTGATTTGGGTCATTGTCTTTATATTTGAAAAGTAAATTGTTGATCCAGAGGTCAGACTGACATAAAACAGTCCAAGAATCTAAAATAATATAAAAAAATTGGTAGGGTACATATTCAACAAAATATTTGTATTTTTGTATTTTCTAGGCATTTATAACTGAAACACAGTTTTACGTTTTTTACAGTCTTGTAAAACATCGATGATCGATATTTAATATTTTGAAAAACTTCTTCTAAAATTATCGTATAGAAATACTAAAAAATAGCAAAAAATAGCAAAAAATTTACAAATATTTTGAATTTCATATAAAATTTTCAAGATTTTTTATTAGGATTTGATCAAATCTCAATATTTGAGATAGATTATGGATTAAAAAAATCTAAAATCAAACAAAATCAATGAATTCTTATTGATAGTTTTCTAATGTTTGTGATAATTTTTTCCAAATTCATACTTAAAATCAACAATCTCAATTTAACTCCTTATCCTTATTTTAGAAATAGACTACAAATATAATCAGCTAACTGTGATATAAATATATAAAATTTAAAATTAGGTATTTAAAATTACCTACGATTGGATCTGTTAATCCATTTTTGAATGGTTTTTTTAACAAACTTTCAATTTTTTTCTCATCAACTCCATCAAAATGTACCATTTCTTTTAAAAGTTCCCACAAATATTCATTATTTTCCTCATTAATCAATTCCTTAGCACTATGAAAAATTTCTGAATTTTGTCCAAATTTTTCTTCACAGGCATCTAGGAAAATTTTCGAATGCTTTGGTAGAAATGGGAGAAATCCGGTTTTTTGTTGATCACAATAGAAATTATCGGCAACCGATGGGAATTTTGAAGTGAGGGTTTTTAAACCATGAGTTTTCTTATAAGCCCAACTTAATGCATGCCATTTGGCCAATTCTATAAAAAATTGAATTAACCATAAATAATAATTGTAAACTATCCTAGGTTATATTAGGTAATTCTATAATTACTAACCATTGACAATCATCTCAGCTTCCTTGTAGTTGATTCTGTGGAAATTATCCAGTTTTTTATATCCAAATTCTTTTTTCATATCTACCATTAGAATGAAATTGTCTTTGGGAGCACCTAAAAACCATATATAATGTAAAAATACTTATAGAATTCAGAAAAAGTCCTAAAAAATCTCAAAAAAATTAAGAAACAAGGTGTTAATATATATTCTCAATTTTTAAATTGTGAAATATCTTTGAAAATTAATGTACTTTCTCAAAAAATTTAAAATTTTGTAAATAGTTCATAAAAAATGGTAAAAAAAGGCTAATTTATTTTCTGAAAATTTAAGAAAATAAGAAAAAATTACGATAAATTCGTTAAAAACAGCGTCCTAATTAATCGACCTGATAAAAAAAGGAATTTTCCAGATAATTAAAGGAATCTTCCAGATAATTCTCTCCAGATAAAAAAATGAAATATCCAGATTTTTAATATTCTTCCTGATAATAAAAGTATATTCCAGATAAATCTATTCCAGATATTTATTGAAATTTCCAGACAAATAATTTAAATTTCCAGATAGGTAAATGAAATATTTTCTAGACAAGATTTATATATTAGGCACGCAGTGAGATATTTTCTTAAAATTTCTTATCAAGAATAATTTGGTAAGTTATTATCATGATAAATAATTCTATAACTATGAAAATGAGCATACAGTATTTTATTATATGTAGGTACTACATATTAGTGTACTGAGCATAAAATTATATAAGCCATGATTACAGCTGATATTTACAATTTAACCTTGACTATTTGAAGACTAAACATAGAATCCATTACTCATTTGTAATCATTTGTAAAACTTGAATTAATGATTCTTTAAAAGAAAATTGGCCCAAAGAATTTTCGCAAACGAAAATATATTTTTGTTAATTTAAAAAAAAATTTTTATATTTTGACATAATCTAACGTACTAATCTAACGTACTATCAATTCTTTAAAATTACAAAAAAAATGAATCAGGAAAATTTTATTATATGTCTGGAAAATTCCATTAAAAATTTGAATGGTATAATTATCTGGAAAATTCCATTATTTATCTGGGAAATTCCATTATTTATCTGGGAAATTCCTTTAAAAATCTGGAGGGTATATTTATCTGGTAGATTCCTTTATTTATCAGGTGAATAAAAGTTTTCTCATTAAATATTACGATTACGATTTTATAATTATAAATATGCTATTATATTAGAATAAAATTAAAAAAAAACTACCTTTGATATTTGAATCTGTATAATCAACACCATTTGCACATATGATTTCAGGTATACTTAGCACTATAGGCAAGTCTCCAGTCAATCCCTTTTGCATTTTGTAAAATTCCGATATGATTTTCGAATAAATTTGAAATTCTTTGTAGAATAGATTTAACTGTGACAAAATATTTTGTCTTATTTCCAAAGTCGGAAAACATTTTAGGAATAAATGCTTTTTTCCCTTTGATTCTAATTCTATCTCGAATAGGAAATGCTCAGCTGTAAATCCTTCACCAGGATTTGAGCCTGGACTAATTTCAAATGATAGAATCTTCTCCCCTAGAAATTTTTCTAAAAATTCTCGAGTTTCAGAATTATTTCCAATTTCCATTTTGAACTTTTTCAAATTTTTTTGAACAAATTTAAGAAGTTTTAGTAGGTTGAACACTTGAGATTTAAAAATACCCAGCTGATCCTAATACTATTATTGATTCTGATAACCTTGGTTTATGTTCTGTTTGTAGTAGGCATAAAAAATAATATTACTATTACTATACAAAAAATACTTATGCAAGGACATGCGTGTTTTTGCACTGAAATTATAAAACATTTTATTAGAGTAGGATCTTCTACAAATATTTACTCGTATCTAGATTATGATTTATATATTAGGCAGGCTCACTATAAGTATTTATGCTTAATAGTTTATAGTTATTTTATTTAAGTATGCATTTGATTTATTAACAAATGAGTTGCAAAAAATTACATGTTAAACTTTATGAAATTCATGATTAGTGTATAGGCTATTTAAAATTCTGAAATATATAATAAAATATGTATATATATATTGAATTAGGTTCAAATTTGAAACATTTTTAATTTAAGAATGATTTACCTTCAAAATGTGGCTAATTTGGTCTTTTAAAGCAGTTTCAAGCTCGTAATGAATGTCTCGTTCCAGTTGAATGAAAAGCATACTGGCTATTTGACTGGCAACTCTGGCTAGTTTTCTAAATAAAAATTCTAAAATAATTCAATTTTTACTCTACTAAATAACTTAGAACCATTAAAAAATTAATTTAGAAAAATGTAGTAATGGGATAGACTAAAGATAGTTCGGAATCGGAAACGCTTATAGAAAAGATATCTTCGGTTTCAAATGGACTTTTGGACATTTATAATATATGGTTTTACATTGTTTTCATATGAACCAGTTATTATTTTTGACCTGAAATTTTTACTAGAATAACTTGTTTATCTCTAGATATAAATACCAGGTTGAAATAATAAACAATAAATTATCCCTTGTCTGCCCCTAGTTGACTTGAGTACCTTGGAACTTGTTTAATTCCAATCATAATTCCATCAAATTTCTTAAGCCTATAGCTGAAATCCTTTATATCAATTGTCATTGGATTTTCAAGTTCATTTTCATCCGAAGATTTTAAATTGTCATATCCAATTAAGACATGTGCTTTTATGACTTTAACTCCAATTAAAATGTCACCATTGTGATTCCCAATTAGATCTTCCTGAAATTTTGCAATTTAAATATAATACTTAATTATATACCCTTAGTATTACCTATCTATAATTAAACTGGAATATACATATAAAGTACCCCAAATGTTCCATTCAAAATATAATGTCCAGTAATATTGACACGGTCACTGCCCTCCATTTTGCCCCATATAATATCTAGTGCAATTATAATTCCAATTTATTAAAATTTTCAATCTATCTATGGGTAGAGTAAAATCTCTATATAAAGAACTTGTATAGAATTATGAACTTTATAAAAAAAATTATAAGAAGTTTCCTGCTTTATTTACCAAGTTCAATTTTCGAATCAGTAGGCATTTTGATATTTTCTATATCGAATCCTTTCAACCCTTTGATTTTTAAATCACTTTTAATAATTTTAAAAAATCGTTAATTTGTTGCCAATTACAATTAAAGTATAATATTTTACCTTAATTGAAAATTTAGATTGAATTTTGGCGTTTTCAATTTGATTGGTACTGGACTGTCAAAATCTAAAACCTCTGGAATATTTTCAAATGAATTTTGTATAAATTGGATCATCTCCTCGAGTAATTGAGAGGATTTTTTTGAAGAAATATTTGAAAGTTTGGCATCAAACAGTTCATCTTCATAATCAATGAAATTGTGTCCAAATATTGAGGTGATCAAAATGAATATCAAATAAAATTTTGACATTTTAACAAATCTAGGTTAGAAAAAATGTTAAAAATGTAGCAATAGAGACCTAGATTATTTATAAAATACGGAAATAAAAGTTTGTTTTCATTTAATTTTAAATGATATAGAATATTCTACTAAATACAAATTAGGATCATAAAACATGAATAATATCTTGAGTATTTCTCTTTCTTAAGTATTTTTCTACAATTATAAAGCTTGAAAAAATCCCAAAACCCAAAGCTAAAAAATGTCCAAGCAATTGATATGAGATGGAAAATATACCTACCCTATAGTTAAATACCGATATAATGCTCTCTGGTAGGTAGTTCAGTTCATTTTAAAAAGCTTTTTTTGTCTTGTTCTTGGGTTATTTGGAACTTGTTTTCTTTCTCTTTATAATTATTTAACAATTTTAATTTTAAGTTTAATAAGTTATATAAGATAAGTTTTAAGTTTTACCCACAGTAAATAATCGATATAACGAAAACGAACTGTGTTAATAATCCTTATCAAGATAATTGAGTATATTATAGATCGATATGATTAAAAATATAAAAAGCCTATAGTTTAAACCCATTTACTATACTACTACTGCTGTAGGTTATATATTTATTGAGACAATGAAAATAAATAAAATAGTAATGTTCAAATAAGTTTAATTATTTAACATTTTATAATCAAATTTTATGATATTTTGAGGGAATTTGTATTATTAGCGTACGTATAAGGTTAAAAGTAAGTTTACCAGGCATGTTACTTTTTAAATAAGTACATTTTTAGTTTAGAAAAGTTTAGAGAAGTACTTGTACGGATATATACACTACATACATTGAAAAAATCTATTAATTAAAAAAATCCAATAGGTCATAATAATAATTATATTGAGGGCAGATATAATTTTATCTAAAATTAATTATTTTCCTTTTAAAGCCATCCAAGCTACAACGATGTACACAATAGCAACAACCAGTCCGATGGTCTATTAATTTTAATTGAATCGATTAAATTTACTTGATAATTAAAATTAAGGTTAATTTTAAATAAGTAATTACAGCAGATGAAATTTTATAAAAAAATTTCAATCCATTTCGACAGCTTAATTTTGTCGGTTTGTGAACGCCGAGTTGATTTCTTTCCCGATTGTCAAAATGGCCGCATACTGTTTGGTCCGCATGAGCCGCAGCAGCGAACAAACATATTGAGCCAATAATCATCAAGACTGCTCCAATGATATGCCAAGTCATGTCCTTATAAAGAAATTTAACATTTTAAAAACTCAAATTGACTTGTTAGCGTCAAGTATTGACTACTAACAATTATTGAAAAATATTTGACTTTGATATGTTTTAAAAACATTATAAAATATATTTTTGCATTTTATTCGCAATTATTTATGAATTTGATAGAAAAAACTTGATAAAAATCAAGTTTATCCGAAAACTATCTTAAAATTTTAAAATAATTTACAAAATTTTTAACTTTTTTTAATACTTGCCTCCTAAATGATACTTGTCATGCACATGCCACATGTGGCAAGAATACTTGACATGACGGTAACCATTATTTGCCAATAACTTGACACCCTATCTATCTATCCATAAATTAAGGTTCTGCAGCCATAGTGTTGTTTGGTATACAAAATCTACCATTTAATAAATACCTAAAACTAAGGAGTCGAAATTTCAAAAATATAATTTTTAAACCAGCGTAAATTGCTAAGGAATATTTTTACTAAATATTTTAGTATATCATAATATTAGTCTTTTTTTCCAATTTGGTCAGGTGGCTGGAAGAAATCAATTTTAGCCGACCCTGGTAAGGTAAAGTATTCTATGTTATTAAATAACTAACCAATTTTTGAATGAATTTTGATTCTGGTCTATAATTCCTCATATAAAGTGAGATGGCAGTTCCAACGATAGAAATCACCGTGAAGGCGATCAGAGTCGTTTCGAGCCCTTCAGTCCAATTGGTCGTAGTCAAAATTACGACCCCATTTAAAAACGTTTTAGTCTCATTGAAACTATAACTGCTCAAGCCTAAAATTACGATTCCTAAAATCTAGAAAAATTTCAAAAATTAAATTTGGATATACTTTATAGAGAAATTCCAGACTTACAAGTCCAAAACTTTTACAAATTGCTCCAGAACATGTAACATCTTTACACATTTTCAAAAACTCAATCTATCTAATTAAGGTAATATTATTTAAGCTACTAAAGAACTAAAGTATAAATGGCATAAATTTATTTTTATTATTAAGAAATATCTAAATAAAATAATATAGCTTTCTTTATTTGACACCTTTTAGAAATTTAATAATCGATCAAATATATGTATCATCAAATCAACCAGTTAAAGTTTAAAATACTTGAGTAAACACTCTAGATGCTTACTTGAAGTTTACTAAGCTAAATTAATTTTAAATTTATATAATATAAAGTAATATGAATGTTTTTATAGTTTACAATCGAGTTTTTGATTTTAATACAGTTGTATTAAATATGTATAATGCGAATCAATAATTTATTTGCAAAATTTGAAATTTGAAATACCATATAAAGGCCTGAAAGCGCATTAAAAACCAAAGATATCCTTTGAACATTATAGTAGTAGGGTACTCTCGTAATAATATTATTATAAAATATTATAAATGATTTTTTAGTGAAGTAAAGTAGGTAATCTTGTTAGAATTTTTAATGAAACTTACAACTACGTAGGTTTTTTTAAACCCGAAAATTATTAAAAATAACTTAAATTATAAACTTGTATCTGTCTGATTGTAAAATATGTGCTGCAAAATTGAAAAATCAAAAAAATTTCATAATAATAAGCACATTCACTTAGGATTAATCACATTTAAATTATTGAAAATATGATAACTTTATCATATTATGCTTATTATATATGCTTATTATATTATAATTTTGTCTAAAGACAAAATTATTCAGCATAATTTGTTTTCTAATAATTGTCCAAAGAAATAGTATATTCGTTAGTTATCTTTATATAACTTAAAAAAATGCTAGAAAAAGATTAATAATATGCGTGAGTAGGGTATATTATAGATACAAAATTACTTATAGATATAGCAAGTGAAATGCTATTTAATAGTGTTAATAAATCATACATCATTCTCAAATT
>JAQIXA010003940.1:0-12607 GCA_034699045.1 Nanhermannia cf. coronata Gr-Ori-00579 | reverse complement strand
TAATATAAGATTATTATGCTACTAGAATGTAATATATGGGATAGGGCATTTTAAGTCTAGGTAATTACCGGTAATTAAATTTAAAGTAGATCAGACTTTTCAAGTCCTGATACTGATAAGTACCCTACTGACATTTTGTCTATTTTCGATATTTCAGACTTCAGAGAATTCTGTTTTTTTAGCTCATTAGGCAAAATTTCAGACATCGTGTTTCAAGTTCATAATTCAATTTATCAGATCAAATTATCCTTAAATATAGATATACCTACAAGTACAGTATATACTGTAGTTGTATTAAACCTAGACCTACATACATTTTCAATCTTATTTCAAAATTAAAAGCTTTTTTTGTCTTCATTTATATTATTAAGAAACCATCCTATAATGCATTACTCGTATACTTACCTTATAAATATAAAGAAACCTTATGCAAATGCATACTTATCCATTTAATTTCATATATGGGTAAAATTATACCAAAAATATAGAGTAAATTAAACTAAAATAGGGATGAGATTAAACTCAGCTTCTTTATAAAACATTCCAATTCCAATTATTTCTCAAATTTTTTTAGAAAATTTTCAATACATAAATATCCATTATTTATACTCTGGTCGATAGTAGGGTATCAAAGAAATCACTTTCGAGTTCGAGTCAAGATCAGCTCGAAATTTAGTCAAAATTTTCAAAAAAAAGTTCAAAAATCTATAATATGGTATATCGAATAAATCGTAAAATATCCTTACACTTATAAATTATAAACTACAATCTAATTTTGGCATTTTGAACTCGATTTATTTCAATTTGGAATTTTTATTGTAGTTTTATAGGTATTTGGAAAAGATATGAAAATTGTACATAGAAATATTAAGGCATCTAGAAAATTAAATTCTTTTTCTTTTTAAAGTATCCTATAAATATATATCTAGTTATGTAATTAATTGAGATTAGGCTGGCTGGCATGTGCTTTGCATATATAAAGTATATATCTGTACTTGTGTTGTGAATTATCTTTATTTGTGTCCTTATCAGCCGATATGAGAGCCTGACACTCACTGACATGAACATGAATTATATGTTATTTTAACACTTGAATAGACATTCATAAAATAAGCATGGCTTTATTAGCTGGACCAAGTACCAAGATTACATGTATTTTTATTTATTTAGCGATTATTATACATTCATAAAAGCAGAGTCAAGTGTTCGCTCGACTAGAATATCCTATTTCATTATACATATCTCATATCGAATTGATTTCTTAATTTAATTGGCTTTGATTATACAGACAGTCTATGAATAGTAGAATAGACATACATTAGGTATACATGCTTTTTTGCCTTTATAAATTAGATTTGCAGGCAAAAAAATTACTTCTGTATATAGTACCCTATACCTATACATACAAAACTTATACACATACCTAATGTAAGGATTTTAGAAAAAAAGCAACGTAGGCGTCTACTTGACAATGATGGTGTCGAGTTGACAACGGGTGACGTGATGTCTGATTTCCCCTATATCATGGACTATGGACTAATTTACTTGATAAATTATATTAAAGTACCTACATAATATTTTAGTTAACTATTTGTTTTACTAATATAAGCCTAAATACCTTATATTACATATTATTTACTTTAGTATAATACACAACCTAAACAGTATTTAACTAGCTAGATCTACTATGACTTATAATGTATCTTGTATTGTAAGTATAAATGAAATGATAATGTAGATAAAATTAATGCTTAAACAGAAAGAAGCATAATACTTACTAATTATGTTAATACTGTCAAACTTCTCTATAAAGCTACCTTATAAAAGAATAGAGAAAACTCTCTGAACTCCTGCTGGAAAGAATCCTGGTCCTGGATTACTTAATGCAATTTGCTATTTGATTCCTACTCGTATTATAAGAACTCGGGTAAAAAGGAAAAATTGACATTTTTAACTCAAAATACTAGTAGGTCACGTAGGTTCAATATATTTAGAGGTCAAAACCTGAGATAATTACTACATCATGACCCGAGTATCTGATTCTGACCTAAACTATATCAGATTTCAGCCATCTCTCTATTAGTAGTATAGGCATAAAAGAATCTAGAAATTTTTTTCAAAATTTTTAATAAAAGTCCCAAATATTCAAATATCCAATTTCAAGTTCAAGACCCTTATACTTATGGCATGGCTTATATTTATGACTTATGAAGTTATGACCCTAATTTGACCCTAGATGATGATTTGACGACTAGTAAAATGCTTTATAGAGAAACTCTGCTGTACTTATGTATATGTCCCCTCATATACTCGTATATTATGTAGAGATATCTCAAGTTTGCTTGTGGCTTGTGAGATACTATATTCATGTTCATATTTTATTGATTTTTAAGGAATTTAGCCTTCGAGTTTATTTCAGATTTCAGATTTACAGCAGTGCTGTAATCATTTCTTATTTTTTTGGTGCGGATTACAATTAAAAAGTTAATTATTTAAGGCCTTTTTGTACCTAAATCATCCAATTGAGGTAAGTTATCTATATATGACCATATATATCCATAATTTCTACAAAAATTTAGCTTTTTGGGCACATTAATATGACAATTTGTGCCTAAAAACACTAGACCTAGACTAGAATTTCATTTTACGCCCATATTTTGGTCAATTGACTTTTGACCTGACATATCTAGGTACCTATATAGATTAAACTTTTTATGAGTATCATATCCATTATCCAATGTATCATGTACTACATGCAAAATGCAAAAATCTTGAGAAATTTTCGAATATTTCCCGAGTAAATCTTAATTGGTTAGGCAGAGATCCAAGTTACCAAATTGGCTGACGAAATACAAAAAGATTGAATTAAGAATTGACTAATATAGGTATCTACATAATAATGTATATTCTAATCTATTTTTAACATTTTACAGACAAAAAAAGCGGATCATGTCTGGTGAAAAAGTCCCAAAAGCTGAACCAGAGGATTTCGGTAACCATTTACAATTTACAGTGAATTTCATTCATTTTTTTGCAAATTAACATATTTTTGAACATTTTTAAGGTGAGGACGGTATGCCTTTGAATCCTGATGGTGCTGGTGGTGTACAATTTATGTCAGGTGAGAATTTTAAGCTTTAAATAAATATATATGTGTGTGATTTGCATCCTTAAATGATTTTATTTAGGTGGTGGAGACATTAATGGAGAAGCAAAAGTCGAAATTGGGTCAAATGACGTACCTAAATTTGTTGGTCTCGGGAAAGAGGTGCGATAATTCAATTGAATTAGAATTTTATATTTAACTTAACTCTTGTTCAGCTCTCTGAACAGCTCTGAAAACACAGATTTTGACCTCATTTTTACATTTTACTTTTGAAAATGATATCAAAATTGGCTTTTATAGAGCTGAATTAGATTAATAGAATGATTGTAAATAAAATCTTTTTAATATAAATATAATGTAAATTGTAAATAGGTAAAACTGATCATTTTTTTTATTTTAGGAGCTCATGAAATATGCTAACGATCCATTTTGGGTCCGTCTACGATGGTTTCTTTTTATACTTTTCTGGATTATATGGGTTGGAATGTTAGCTGGTGCTATAGTCATCATCGGTAAATATAAATTGGTTATGTAATAATATTTAAATAGTTCAATTCTAAAATTTTGATATTTATAAAATAAATAGTTTTGGCTCCAAAGTGTTCAGAGACCAAGAAAGGGATGGCATACTATCAAGTCAATTTACCTGAATTTGTGAAGAATATGGATGGTAAGATATGACCTTAATTATCTTTTATGATTTTAATATAAAATTAAAATTAAACCCTATTTTATAATGCATTACTAATTTTACTTGATTTTTATTTTACAATAGAATTTGCTGGCAAGTTAAGCTACATCAAGGATCTCGGCTTTAAGAATGTCATTCTCTCGCAAATTTTTAAACATCAAGATCAAGATCTTTTGGATGTAACTGATTTTCGTGATATTGATGGCAAGTATGGTGATCTTAAAGGATTCGAGGATGTCATTAAGAAATACAAAGAGGAGGGAATAAACATATTTTTGGAGATGATACCGAATCATTCTGGAAAAAACCATATGTGGTTTACAGATCATATTGACTATTATGTCTCAAAACCAACTGCAGAAGTTTCAGCTAGTGCTTGGAAAACACTTAAAAATCAAGGTGTTTCTGCTTGGAGTCAATATAGTAAAAATGACAGTCTCTCATATCTCCACGTTTACTCGGATGGTGTTGCTGACTTTAACTTTACAAATGACAAAGTGATCGAAGAATGGAAAGATATATTTAAATTCTGGAAAGAAAAAGGCATTGAAGGTGTTCTGCTCTCTGGTGTTTCATATTTGCAAGAAGACTACAGTAAATTGGATAGTTCTGATGGAATTAAGAGTCAAAAAGATAACTCGAACATCATCACAAAACTCCTTAATGGGCTTAATTTGAATGCAATTCTTGATTTCAACAATGATCTCACGAAGCAAGAAAAACAGGAATTTTATGGTTCTGGATTGAAACCGATTTCAAGAGATATGTCCGAACTTCCATCAAATTTTAAACCTGATCAGCTCAAAGAAGTTGTAAGTATTTTTTTATTTTTAATAATTTGAGACCTTGAGAGACTTTCTAGTAATTTTACTTATCCTTATAAGTTAGTAAGGGTAATAGCAATAGCATAGCCTAGCCATAGCCGAGGTTAATTTTTTATTCTAATTTTAAATATTTTATTTAAGGTGCTTCTTTATGATAATGTCACAAACGGTGCTGTATGGCAACTCTCAAGTATACGATCACAACGGATAAGGAATAAATATACCGATGCCCAAGCAAATAGTAAGCAAATTTTTATATCTAATACCTACACCTACTTACAAAATACCTCAAAATATTTTTATATTCTATACAATTTATTATTTTCTATTTCCAGTACTTGCAATGATTGCTTACATGAGCAAAGGAAGTGTTGTTCACTATTTCGGAGATGAACTTGGAATGAGATGTAAGTATAGTACAATAATAAATAATACCTACTTGTATTCTACTACTTGCCTTTTATTCAATATTCATTTTTTTAAATTTTCTAGCTTCTGGTAATACACCCTCAAATGTCAATTTACTTGAACCTCAAAGTACTGGGCCTATGCCATGGGATGATACAAATGAGTCTGCTAAAAGTATGTCACTTTCTTCAGCTATTTGCATTTAGATAAATATGTAGTAAGTAAACATGTTGCTAATTTTGATATTTTTAGACAACTTCTTGCCCTTCTACAAGAATATGGTTGCTCTTCATAATGCGATGGATGGTGAGCCAGGAGAGACAACTTTAGCAACTGATGGAGATGTATTCAGTTTCAAACGAGTGACATCAAAAGAGTATGCAGTTGTTGTGAACTTGAGTGGGAAGAAAATCTTCTACAATTTGCAAGAAAAACTTGGGACACCCGAGAAGGGTGAAATATTAGGAAAAACACCTAATGTTCCTGAAGACTTCAAGATTAAGGAGCCAATTACTGCAAAGAATGTCACTATACCACCCTTATCTGGGTTTGTGTATGGCTTCGCTCTCAATGAATAGAAAAACTTAAAGCATACACGCCCAAATCATAGTTTTAAAATTACTTTAAACTTTAATCTAAAACTTAAAATTTAATGGTGATTTAAAGATTTGTGGTGCTAATTTGCTAATAATATTTAACCTAGTTTTTAAATGTTTTATCATTATTATATTTATTCAAAAAGGAGAATTTGTTACTTGGTTCAGTTTTAAATTAATAGTTTTCTCCTCTATTAAAATCATGAATTATTTAAATTACTTTTATTCTGGTGATTTTTAGTGCTTACCTAACTACTTCAGTTATTTATATTTTATAAATCAATTGGTTATTATTATATTTAACAATATAATATGCAGTGCATTACAATTTACAAACTTGTCAATTATTGGGTGAAATAATGAGAATAAAAATCATTAGATTAGTAAAATGCAAAATTAAATAAGAAATTATCAATGACTTTTACATATTATAATATGTAATATCATTTATTTTTTAGCTGTTAATTCAATTGAATCAGCTCTGAAAAACTAGATTTTGGATTTTGGCCTAAATTTTACTGAATAATTAGAGAATCGTAGTTTTGACTTGTCATTGAATTCTGAATTCTGAAAATAATAAATAAAAAAATAAAAAGCTTATAATAATACAGATAGAGTATGATACTAGAATATCCTATGCATAGTTAATATTCTTAATGCTAAATTAATGGATAATTGATTCTATAAAGATTTTGTAAAATTAGCGTCAATATCGAGTTTTTCAGAACTAAATAGACGTTACTATAATAAAGGCTTTTTTTTTACTACCCTCCCTACCTATCTATATTATGCTTTTTGCGCAAAAGCAAGCTAAAGTATCAAAATTTTTCGATTTTAGTTTTTTGCGATAAAAAAGTTTTTTGTTTGTCAACTTTATAATTTATTTTTCTAAATTATTCGTCAATTTTTTAGGCCCAAAAGTTTCAGAAAAGGTCAAAAACTATTGACCAAACTTTCGCCAGTTATGTAAAGGTACCTATTATTTCCATCAATCACCATAAAATCACCAACTATTTCTAAATTACCAAAAATCCGAAATTCTGAATTTTTAATTTACTTGACATTTTAATTCCCATTTCAGTGGTCGTCAAATCAGCTGTGTTTTAATTAAACTAGGTAATTATAATTATTTTATTTTATCATTTGATTACTTATCTATTTATGTTATTTACTATTCTGTGATTTATTTACATTTATAATAATTAGCTCGAATTCTATGAACTTAAAAGTACTACAATGTTAATCACTGTACTAACACTTTTTAAACATAATTTAATCGCAATTTGCAAGCAATAATACTTAAGCTTAGTAATAAAATAACTACTAATCATGCTTTTTATACTAATTATAGTTAGTTAGGGTAAAACGCTAAACTACCGTGGTGGTGTTTTACAAAAATACTTTTTATAAGCCTTAACTAAACCATGGTTTAACCTTTAACCTGTGCAACTTACTAAATTATCAATCAATCAATCAAGATTGAAATACTTCTAATATTCTAATCAATGCTTACTAATCTCAAACATATTCATCTAAAGATTCTAATTCTAAAGTGCTATTTATCATTTTTTAAAACTGAATACTGAAAATCTATAATATACTTCTATTTCTAAACGCTTATTAATCTACTTAACTTGACTATAATTTTGGTGCTTAAGACTGTCTACTGTCTACAATGTGCAAGTGAACATAATTATAATTATAACTCATCTTTTGCCTTTAAAATTCTAACTAAAAACACTAATAATAATCTCATTTAAAATGTGATACACTATGATATGAATGACAATGATTTATCCATGACTCGTAAATTAATTTCTAGATCTCCCAGTAAGAGATCTGTGGTCTCCGTGGTGGGGAATAATTCGTCAACATCGACACCAACACAAGGTAGAGCATCGACAACATCATCTGCCTCTAATACTCCAAGACATACTGCTTCAAGATCAACTGCTGGAACTGGAGGAGTTAGATTTGCATCGTTTCATCAAAGAAATTTTTATCTTGCTTCAAGACCTGTAATAGTTGTATTTGACATCGCAGGTAATTTCATTTATACTGGAATAATATTCAATTCTAATGGTTTAATATGATTTTATTGTCAATTCTAGGGGTGGCTATCTATCATTTTTTCAATCTCTTGAGGGTGGTGCTATTGATTATATGGAAGCCCCTTAACGATTGGTTAAAAAGTAGACAAGAAATATGTGACAAAAGCAAAGGAAATGAAGGTTTTTTAACCGATTCTATTCCCAGTGAGCTTCAACCAAATTCTTCATTAATACGAGATAATAACGGTGGTGGCCTTGGACAAGGTTCTTTAGCTGGTGCTGAAGAATTTCATTTTGGTAGTACAACTAATCGAGGAGAACAAATATATAAAATGAGTGGGTATAATAAACCGTCCACATCCGCATCATCAGGAATGAAAGGTGGTCCAGGTCTAACAGGTAATTTAATATTCAAAATACTTAAAAATAACTTATTCGAAGCGTTTAATTAGGCCCAGATAAACCATATTTTAACGAGTTTTTCAAATAGAATTTTTACTATTCAATATTTTAAAATATACTGATTTTATGTTTGGAATAGAGCCTTTAATGGCACGTCAAAAATTTCATCATAGAAGAGCTTTTGAGCAAATTAGTCGAGCTCTTAAAATCGATGAAGAACGAGGTGACCCAGAAGAAGCCATTAGTTTGTATAGAAAAGGGATACTGGAATTGGAGAAAGGGATCGCAATCGACTGCAATGGAACTGGAGAGCAAAAGGAGAAGGCTCAAAAGATTCAGGAAAAAATGATAATTAATTTGGATATGGCAAAGCAGAGACTTGAATACTTAAGTAAGTTTTTTAATTTTTTAAATAGTACTTAGGTAATATATTATTTGTATTTTAAATTAAGTTGTTCTATTATTTTATCATTTGCCTATATTTTTGTTTTCGTTTTTTATATCCATGTAGCTAATCAAAGTAAAAATACTGAAAGTGAAAATTCTAGTGGCCTTTTAGAAGGATTTACAAATTTAGTAAGAACTGGATTCGGTATCGGTAGCTTTATATCAAGTGATAGTAGTAGTGCTAGTATTAAGAAAGGTAATGAGCTTCCGAATAAACCAATATCTTCATTAAATAATCGACCACCACCAGCAACTGCTAGTAATCGTGGACCCATATCATCATCTATTAGACCCAAAGTGCCAAATGGTAATTCTCCGTTTTATTTTTTTACTTTCATTTTATTAACGTCATTTTTTTGCTTGTTTGCTAAAGCGTGTATTACAGTAATAAAAAAAAGTTTATTTCGAACTTTTATTTTAATGAGACTTTTTATTGTTTTTTAGTAACCGGGAGAAAGTTGGATATTCCATCTAGAACATCGGTTGGTAATGGCCGAAGTAATACGCTACCTAGGAACATGGGCAGAAATGTACTACCGAGTGCCGTAGGACCACCAGGAATTGGTAAAAATAGATATCCAACTCCACCACCTACAAAGAAACTGCCTAATCCTTATGTAAGTAAATGTTTTGGTTACTTTATCATTATTATCACCAGTTGCTTTCTTTATTTTTATTTTATTTTATGGCTTATTTATTGTATTATATTGTATTGTTTATATTTGTAGGCACCCGTTGGAAGAAAAATTCCAGCTAGTACAAAAGTTGAACAAGAAATCAAGAAAAAGCCAACTCATATAAGATCCTGTGATAGCAAATTAGCAAACCTGATTTTAGATGAAATTATTGAAAGTAATACACCGACGACTTGGGATGATATTTCAGGACAAGAAACGGCGAAACAGGCTCTTGTATGTTACCTATTATTGAGTTATTTTAATTTTTTAAAAGTATCTTTCTCTATTCATTTATCCAGGAAGAAATAGTCATATTACCTGCATTAAGGTAAGTAAAAAAACTAATCATAAGCACAAGTTGTATTATCATTTTACAAAATTTGCTTTTTTATTGAAAATCAGGCCTGAACTTTTTACCGGACTGCGTGCTCCTGCTAGGGGATTATTACTATTTGGTCCACCTGGTAATAATTGAATTATAATTTTATTGCTAAAACTTTTTATTATTATATAAAGAATTACTTAATTAACTCAACTTTACTCATTTTATAGGTAATGGAAAAACCATGTTGGCAAAAGCAGTCGCACATGAAACAAAAGGAACCTTCTTCAATATCAGTGCATCTAGTCTCACCAGTAAATATGTAGGAGAAGGTGAAAAGCTTGTAAGAGCCTTATTTAGTGTCGCAAGAGAGTTACAGGTAAATAAATAAAGATTATGCAATAATGTAACATTTACTACTCAATTAAACTAAATTACATGTCTGTGCTTGTGCTTGTGTATTACTTAAAGTTTCATGTGTTTATATTTTAGCCTTCAATAATATTCGTGGATGAAATTGATTCACTTTTATCTGAAAGAAAGGAGTCAGAGCATGAAGCTACACGAAGATTAAAAACGGAATTTCTAGTTGAGTTCGATGGTTTACATTCTCAATCTGAGGAAAGAATTTTGATAATGGGGGCCACGAATCGACCGCAAGAGTTGGATGAAGCAGCCCTAAGGTAAAAAAATCCTTTAATACAAATACTATACCTACTAAATAAATATTTAATGTGAAAGCAAGTAATGAGTAAAGTAGCTAAATGTATTATTACTATTACATACTTTATACCATCTAAAGTAAAGATAATCACTTTTTAAAATTGATATTAAACAGGAGATTTCCTAAAAGAATTTACGTTAGCTTGCCTGGAAAGGAAACTCGTATGAATTTATTACGTCGTTTACTTTCAACCCACGGGTCTCCACTAAGTGATCGAGAATTAAATGAATTGGCTAATTTAACAGATGGTTATTCTGGAAGGTAACTTAAACTTTTACTTATATGATCGAATTAAATATATAATATGTACTTTTTTTTTATAAAATTTCAAGTGATTTAACTGCACTTGCTAAGGATGCTGCTCTTGGTCCCATCAGAGGTATTTGCCAAATTTTTGTTCTCAAAAATATTCTTTTAATTATTCAAAATGCTTTTAGATTTGAATCCTGAGCAAGTTAAAACAATGGATATTGATAAAGTAAGAAGAATTCATTTGAAGGATTTCAAAGAATCACTAAAGAAAATCCGACCGAGTGTTTCACCTTCTGCACTTGCTTCATATGAAGTATGGAATAAATCTTATGGTGATGTCAGTACATAATTAAACTCACAAGGTTCAAGTAATACAACTACTATACTACTACTATTGATTAGCTCAGCTTTACTAGTGCATTAGTTCACACAATTTTCACACACATAATTGCTCATAGGAAAAATTGTTTACATTCTTAAAAAATAATACTTGTATACTTACTAGTGTTAGAACTATTGTAATATTTAGAGAGACAAATAATAATTTTAATTAGATAAAATTAGGTCATGTAATAATAGGTATTTCAAAGTTTAACAAAAGAAAGTTAAAGTATTCCAGGTGAAGAAAGCTTTCAATATGAGAGTTAAAAAGTATCTTTCAATTTATTTAAATTTTTAAATGAGAAAAATTTTCTAGTTGTTTTTTGTAGAGTCGATATCTATAAAAGAGAGTTCAAATTCAAAGCCCAAATCAATATATTTATTAAGTGCAAAAAATTTAGTTCCTTTGATGAAATTTGTAAATTCTCAGATATTTTTAAAATATGTTTAAAACAATTATAACGTTAACCGGCCATATTTAATCGAATTATAAAAACGATGTTAATTACTACAAGTTCATGAAATTGAGATTTTTTAAACTTTCAAAAACAAACATTCAATTCAAAATTTAATCTAATTCTATTCTTCTAAATTCAATGTATTGAAATGCCTACCTAAGCCTATACTATTTTGATTATGTGATTTTGTAGGAACTACTTACAAATTTTTTTCTAAAAAAGAGAAAGACTCGAAGAAATTATTTTCTATAATATTTTGTTTTAATTTATGTTTATGGTCATATTCTATTAATATTCAGAAAGCTAAGAAAAACTAATTTTTTTGACAGAATGCATGCAATTTGAAGGAAAAATTAAATTTTTCAGAGCTAAGCGTATAAATTAATTGAAATTATAATTTAAAATCGACTAATCTTTGTCTTTTTTAAAGATAGGTAATATTAAACTTACTATACTATTATGCTTATCTTATTTTAGAATCATTAATTCAATAGTCTTTTTTAAACTTTTTTATTTATTTATAATTTATATCCTGATTCGGATCATGTATAAGAACTCTATTTATGTAAAAGTAATATTTAATCGCAATAAAAAGATAATTACAATAACAATACATACTCTAATAATAATAACAATATACATTACTTAATCACTTTAATATGTCACATATACACTTTACATATATGAATATACGAGTAGATATCTAAATTAATTTCTAGTTCTATTCTGTTTTCTGTTCTGATCTGATCTGATTCTGAAATCTGGATTCGGATTCTGATTGGAAACGCAAATTAAGTCGTCAACGTTTACATTCTACAGTACCTATATCAGTTATCAGTATATAAACATTCTAATTCTACTGTCTACTTATTTACTTATTATAAATAATAGTCTATTTATTTAATTCCATTCTAAAAAAATCTGTAAAAAATGAGCAGACAATTTGTTTTCCAGATCTGAACTAAAAGAGCGAAGTCACTAATAATTATAATATAATTATTAACCTTACTTTTACCATTTTATACCATACAAAGTTACAAGTGCTAAGGTATTCATTTAGGTTAGGTATATAAATATTTCGGCTCTGAAAGTTGAAAGGCATGCAAAATACTTGTAAAAATGGGTCCAAAATTTGCTTTTCACAGCTGAATTACAAGAATAACTGAAGTAAACTTCTTATAAAAAGAACTCGATCGATTCCTAAAAAATAATAAAATTATTAAAATTAAAATTCTGCCAGGCTGCTACTACCTATATCAAATATAAAC
>JAQIXA010003939.1:0-12607 GCA_034699045.1 Nanhermannia cf. coronata Gr-Ori-00579 | reverse complement strand
TGTTATGTATGGTAATACAAAAAGAAGTAAATCCAGTAAATTGTACAAAAGTATCTTCTACCTAATAATTGAAGGTTATGATTTTTTTTTGTAAGGGTATTTGTAAGGGAAAAACTAGCAGGTCAAATCTTGTAATAGAGGAAAAAGAAGAAAAGATAAAGCTCGATATAAACCGAGTCCTCATCACCTCAAAGTAGTCTATTTTAGTAGTATCTAGATACTTTAGATTAGATAGTAAGTAGGTACTTGTCAATACCTTTGATTAGCTTTTTTATATACCTACATAAAACTAATTAAAAAGAGAAAAGAGAGAAAAAAAGACTGGGAGTTGTCAAGTCAAACTAAAACTATGTTTCCTTCCTTTGGCATTGACATTCACCATTCACTACAACATCCAACACTTGTCCTCACTCACTCACTCACCAAAGAACCAGCCAACCAGCCAAGGTCAGAAAGAGCTAAATCTTAATACTAAATGCAAAAGGATAGCTATAATTATAATTTTAGTCTAGTCATCAAATTTGTCAACATGTCACACACAGACTTATCAAAATTATCTAAAATTATCAAAATTATTATGCTCCTCCTCGAGGGAAAGAGAAAAAAAATATTTGAACTTTAACTTCTACAGAGAAGAGTATAAATAAGATTATCTATCAGCATAATATTGTATAAGAACTAGTACTATGCTGCATGAGTGATAATAATACTAGCTATATAGCTATCTAATACAAAGTAGGTGTAGGTAGATACCCTACTATTAATAGTATATACCTATGTTAGGTACTAGCTACTTTAATAAGAGACTATATTGTATAGGTTATTAGTAGATTTACATAATTTCAAGAAATTATGTAAAAATTATGTCTTGCTCGCTCCTATCCTAATCCTACTATGTACTACTATATACCTACTATAGTTTCCTGCATCTGTTCAACTTAATAATCGAGCATATCAATCACATTTCTCTCAGTTTTCAGTCTTCAGTCAGCCTTTTCTCTTTTTTCTCAAATGAAAAATTAAAAGAGATATTCAAGGTCTTATAACTAACTTACAATTCAATGGATTAAATTTAGAATTTTATATTCATAGAGTATACACGTAATTATGTACCTATCCTAGTCCTAAGTCCTAAGTCTACCTAGCTAATCTCTAGTTCTTCTCTTATTATAGTAAAAATGAAATAGACTCACTTTCCTGGTTGGTCAAAATTCGGCATAAGAGAGAGATTTTTAAAAATAAATTGTAAATGAGGGGAAAACCAGAAGGTTTGTTTGTTCAGATTTCAAAAATCGTCTTTCAAAAAGATCTCCTTTTTTTGCCCTCATTTCATATACCTATAGGTATAGATAGGTATTCTCATTCAATTCACAGTCAAACATCAAGTAAGCCAAGCCATTAGCCATTAGCAAAATATCTCTGAATTGACTTTAAATAGTTTTCTATCTCTCTCGAAGACAAACACATGCTCTTACTAGTCTTATCCATCCATTAAAATATTATACATATAGGAATCGAATACTAAAAATTATCATATCAGGGTTGGCATTTTCGTACGTTTTTTATGACATCTTAAATTAAAGATTACCTAATTATAAGATATTTTTAAATATATGATTTCTATAGTAAATTTTCCACGTAAAATAGGAACTCCTAAATTTAAGATTCTCATAAATTTAAGATAAGAGAAAAAAGCGTACGAAAATGCGGTCCCAGTACCCTAAATTGAGTAAAAAACAGTCGGAGTCGATAACAACTAAAGGGAAAAGTCTCTATAGGATAGAGAATTTCTCCATCAATTTGACATATCTTTTGAAAAGATAGGGATATAAAAATCCCTATGGGGCCGGGTGGAGCTTGTGATAGAGATATATATAAATATTTTTAAAATCCCTAAGAAATCAAGCTCACTACTAGGGTACTACAGAATAAAGCAAATATGAAAATCCAAAAATTTATAATTCTTGCAAGGTAGGGTACTGTCACAGTACTGATCTTAGGATAAGTATACGGTAATAAGTATTTATGTTAATTTTAATTGTCATTTTTTATATTTACCTATAAGAGATTTGTAACTATTTAACAAAAAAATAATAAATTATATGATTTGTAAAAAATTTAAGAAAAAGCCATTTTGCCAACTTCATAAGGTCTCAACAAGGAAGTCCAGCATTCCAAACTATTTTTCACCACTTTCTCAGGTCAAAAGCTCAGCATTCAGCATTGAAAACATCGTAGTAATTTAAAATCCAATTGATTCCCTGATCCTTAAGATTTAGAACTTTATAGTCTCTCAGCTCGATTCATACTCGTACCTTTTGACCGAAGTTTTAAAAAAATATTATTAAAATTATCTATCAGAGTTTACTCTAGTTATAACTTCCTAATTAGATACAGTCATAATTGAAGAATTTTGAAGAACTTTTCATAAATTATTGTAGGATTCATTTAAATCAAGATTTTTACAACAGATTTGAAAAGTTTTGAGATATGGAAATAGTCCAAATTTTGGATAGTATATATGTATCATACATTTTTGACCAATCATCTGGAGATTTTGAAGCTTGTCTAGTTCTATTGACATCAATGTATTTGAGGAGATTGAAAAACTTTTCAAAAATTTAAAATTTCTTTTACTTGCTAGAGATTTGTAGATTCTCTGAGATAAAATGTCTTTCATTTGAACACTTTTCAAGCATTCTGGATGGCCAAAAGTGATTAGTTGATCAGGGAATTCATAATCCTCATCATTATGGATAGTGGTAGTATGTAAATGACTAATTATGCAAGAATTTATGCCAATTTTAAAAATCATTCGATAAGTCTCTGGTTTTACTGTGGTCGATTGTACAAAACTTTCTTCAAGATCAAATTCACTGGGTCCAGTTCCAAGTGATAGACTCACTTCAATATTGGAATCTATTATAGATTTCCATTCAAATAAAACCAGGCGGAAATTGAGCTGAGATTTCATTAGCCAATTGGCTAATGTTTCACCCAAAAACTAAAAAATAAACAGCTAGTTTTATTTAGGAAAACTTTTCAGGAAATTGATTGTCAAGTATTAAATTTTAGATAAGAATGAGATACAATGAAACCTCTAAGCTACTTAGGATTTCATTACAAAGGCTCCGATTTAATATCATCCCTATTTTGATTGAATTTACCATTTACTCCTATATTTTTGGTTTAACTTTTCTCTTTTTTGGTTCTTTTTTGAAATATTTTTTGAATTTTTGAAAATAGGTATAAAAAATTTTCCTCAAAATCCCTATAATATTGATTGATCCTTCAAAAGTGACAAGCAAAAAATTCAAAATTCCTACTTGTATAGTTTAGCATTTGTTTTTTACCCTACCCTATCTATGTGTATTTAATTATGCCCCGTGCCTACATACTACATTATACTGTTATGTAAAACAAACTTTATTAGATATCTAACTTTGGGAAAACTGCCTTTACATACCTCAAGTGGAAAAATTCGACTTATCTTTTGAATTTGTAATTATTTGGACAATACCCACACAAAAATCTACAAAATTAAAAGTTTTCAAAAAATTGTTAGTTAGAAATTCAATACAACTTTTTTATATAATAACTAAGGAAATTAATATGTAGTAGGTAGGTATACTGTGTAGATAAAATCTTCTAAACAAGAAATTCAGTCTTTTGGTAGATTTTTTTTAAACTCAAAAAAAAGATCTTCTGCCCAGATTGCTCATCCAAATTCAAATTAATAAAATTTTCTTATTTTTAAAAGTTAAATATTTTGATTAGACTTATTAGGTTATCACTTTATCGTTTTGAAAATGTTTATGAGCCAAATTGGTCAAAATAGTGGTACTGGCAATGAGGAAGGTTTTAGTGAGAAGACTTACCCGGAACTTCCTCAAAGGATGATTCCAGTTTGGTATTTTACGATGAGAAGAACTATGCAAGAGATTGTTCCAAATCTTTTTCTTGGACCTTATGCTTCTGGTAACAAATTCATTTGATCAAAAATGACCAAAGAATGTCCAGATTTTTGTACTTTTTTTTTGATTTTAGCCTCGAAAGGTCGACTCGATGAAATGATTGCTAGTGGATTAACTCATGTAGTCTGTGTTCGACAACAATTGGAAAGTTTCGTGATCAAGCCAAACCATCCGAATCACTTCCAATATTTTTTGGTCGAATTTGCTGACAATAATCTAGTCAGCATAATTCCACAGATTAGGCAAACTAATGCTTTCATTCACAATGCTCTGAGTCAAGGGGGTCGAGTTCTTGTCCATGGAAATGCTGGCAATTGCAGAGCTCCAACTTTGGTAAAAAAATACAGTGTTATCTAGAAAGGAATGATGAAAATGTTTAGACTATATAATAGTATAGACCAGATCACATTTTTTAACAACTTATATATGAAATTAATATGAAATATAATGGAGATCACTAATTTGTAAACATATTGAAGATAAGATCAACAGGTCAAATGTTATGGGTCAATGAACTGAACATAGGTGAAATATTGAATAAAACTAAATAGCTAATTGATGTGAAAGACTTGGAATGCCAAGATTTACAATAATGGTCGGAGTCCGTAAATCTTGCCATTTTAAGTCTTTTGGAGCAATTTTGATCTATTTCAATTTTTCTCCCATGGAAAAAGTCTTGGTTCATTGACTGATCTGATAATTTTTGACCTGTTTATCTTAGCATCAAAATTATCTCCGTTAAATTTCATATCGATATCATACTTCACTTGTTCAAAAATCTAGTCTACGCTATGCTATATTAAAACCTAAACATTTCGCTATCTTATTCTGGACGACCCTGTATAATTAAAAAAAAATATAGTTAGACATTTTGAAAATTATTTCGAATTAGGTACTCGAAAAAGTATCTTAAAAAATCTGAATTTTTAGATGATTGCTTATATAATGGCAGAGTATGGGGTTGGTCAAAAAGTGGCTTTAGACTATGTTGAAGCAAAGCGTCGGTCAATCAGCCCAAACTCAGACTTTTTAAATCAACTGAGAGAATTCGAGTTCATACTTCAAGCTGAGCATTGCAATTTTGTGACCAAGCCCTTGCCACCGATGAGTGTCATGGGTGACCCTGGAAAACGAACAATTGACCAAGTGTTCATGGACAATGATGACGAAGTTGAGGCAGATGGGAGCGTCAGGAAAATTCTAATCACCGCCGATGAAAATGAAAATGTTTTTACTGGAGGTTTTAACAATCCTGGACAAACTAATGATGAAGGGGCTATGGAGCTTGATTAGATTTTATTATATCATATAAACCTATAGGCAAGAGATTGATACGCACTTGACTTTAGTAATTTTTTAAGAAATTGCTAAATTTTTATACCAATTTTGAAAATAACATTCACATAATATGTTAATAAGTGCTTATTTGACCTATTTATACTGTAGAAGGTCGAAAAGCACGACAAAAGTAGTATATAATTAATATTATTTACGAAATTTTGTAGGATTTATATCTTTTAAAAAAATCCAGCACACCAAATGCGTATCAATCCCTTGTCAGAGATATAATATCGAGAAAATTTAGACAAAAAATGAAATTTTAAATACGTGCTTACAAGTTCAACTAATATTAATGAAACCCCCATAATTACTTACCCTACTATATAATACCTCGTACCTACTCTAGTACAAATCATCTTATTAATGTTCTTATTCTTAGAATTAGTGTTTATATTTATACTAATGGATTTACAAAAAAATAAAATAAAATTTTGTTGCTTTATTAAACAAGCCTTTGGCTACTTTTGTTATCTAATAGGTTTCCTTATTTTGGTCATTTAAGACTTTATGTCTAAGATTTTGATCAAATTTTTAGAATTTTAGTCAAATGAGACCTTTGGTCAAAGTATTTTTAAAATTGACTAACTATTCTTAATATTATGCTAGGTAGGTTTAGGTTTATATAATTATACATGCAATTATAGCCAACCAGAAATATGTCAAAATTTTAAGTTCATATTTTTATTAACTTTTTTGCAGCATTATTTTATTGGGCATAAATTTTTAGGTGATAGTCAAGTATAGGTTGTTTATACGAGTAGACAAAAATTTACTTAATTTTTTGAATTACATGAATTTATATTTACCTATACATTAGGTAATTGTCAGATTTTTTGAAAAATATGCAACTGTATAGGGAGAAAATAATATTTAGTCATTTTATTGAGGTGGATTCGACCAGTCTGGAATCCAATTAGAGACCATCATGCCAAAATAAGTAGGGGTTGCGTAGTAAAGAAAGTTGGATTTGAGTTCAATGGTCGGATTTATTTTGAGAAATTCTTGAAAAAATCCCTGAAGTAAAATCATTCCAGAAAAACCACAACTTCCTGCAGAACTGGCAATGCCTCCAGCATCTTTTGTGAGTTTCTTCGTACTTTCTTCAATTGTTTTGGTACTCACATTCATTTTGGCCCATTCATTTATGAAAGCATCGAAAACAACGGCATTGTCATTGAATGGAAATGGACTTGCTAAAAATATCAAATATTTTTTTAGATAATTTAGATCCTAAATTATAAAGGCTCGGATTTAATTTTCCCTTTTCCCCTTTTAATGAAATTTACCCTAAATTCGTTTTTAAATTCTTAAGTTTAATTTCATCCCCCTTTTTTGATTGAATTGGCTCCTATATTATTGATATAACTTTAACCCTGTTTGAAAATAACCCAATATATATTAGTTTAGCTTAGGTTAAATTAGGTTAAGATTTTGGGTTAAACTCATACAAGGGCCAAAAATATAGGGGTAAATTAAACCAAAATAAAGATGAGATTATATCCGATAAATTCTCGAAACTTGCCCTAAATATCTTACGTAAATATACAAAAAGAGCTTATTTGATCTGAATGAGCTTAAAAATATGTACCTACCATCATACTATTAAGATAATATTGAAAAACTTGATTTTTATTAATTATTTCTTGTTTTTTGAGCTTATCATAAAAAGTTGGGCAAGTTTAATCATATATTTTAGGATTTTTAAAAACAAAAGAATTTATGTTCGCAAAAATTCATTTGATTGAATTTTGAGGTAAATTCAGTCAAAATAGGGTAAAACGTTCATTGGTAATTTTGCAGATTTATGGAATCTCAAAATTTTAAGTCGTTAAATTTTTTTTTACTTGGATCCTTGCTGTGATGATGTGACAAATCTCCACTAATGACAATTGTTATACTTTTATTTTCCACAGTTTTATCTTTGAAGAAACCATAAAGGTCATTTCCAGCCTTCAACATTTCGGGGATTTTTTTGGCGTCATAGTTAATCGGCTGTCCAAGAATGATCACTTTGGGCATTGTGACATTCATCTCTGTAGCAGCTTTTTTTATAAACCAAAATGGAATAATTTCAGCCCAGAGTATAGACATTGGTTCAGTAGATGATCTAGAAATAAAACATTTTTAAAGATAAATTAAGAAAAGTACCTATAACGTTTAGATAGTTTTCAAGTTTTCCTAATATTTGATGTTTTAGCTAACCTATCTAAAAAAACAGGGATTGCAATGGGAATTTTCAAATGATCACATTACTTATAGGTACCTACTCGTATGTAGTGTATCTGGTATTTGCTAGAGGATTTATCAATATCAATACAATATTACGAGTAGTATTTCCAAAATCAAAAAAAAAAAAATCTTTGGCAGTATCTTATCAGTGCGGTTTTTATCAGTTTCGAGGTCAAAAATTCAAAATTTTCAGGCTTGAACCTAAAAATTGACCTAAAATTGAATCCCCAGTATAAAAAATTCAAGAAATTGCCTATGGTCATTGTGGCACCTCGACATGTCAAAAAACCGTGAAATAAGAGCATTTCGAAACTGCGATTTTGAAAAAATCGGTTTAAAACGCAGCAAGTTAGGTATATCAGGCATTGCCCTACTATACACCCTCGCACTATTAACCCATTCACCGCCGAGGTTTTCAGTTTGCAAAAAATCTCAAATGACCCAAAAAAAATATTTCGATAAAAGTTTTCCTTATAGTCTGAAATGCAAATATATATGGTTTCCAGCACAGTGCATGAAACCATATATATTTGCATTTCAGACTTCAGACAATAAGGAAAACTTTTATCGAAATATTTTTTTGGTGTCATTTGAGATTTTTTGCAAACTGAAAACCTCGGTGGTGAATGGGTTAATAGTGCGAGGGTGTAGGGCAATGCCTGAGTTATATTCCCTTGTTGCCAGGAATTATTAGTGTATTAACTTACCCCATGCTCAAAATTTCAGCAGCGTTTCCCTTTTTGTGTAATTTGTTGTACACTTTATATGTAAATGGAACATCAATCAGGATATCTGTAGTAATGTGATTCCATTGTTCACCAACAGATCCTACGGCCTAAATTTTTATCAAATTATCAAAATGTAGGTAAACTCAAAAAGCTCTTTAAAATATCTTTTAATGGTAAGTGTATATAGGTCAAGGAACTTTACTTTTTCATTTCCCAATAGGGCAAAAGCATTCAAAAGTGCCAAACCATGAGGTGTTGAAAGTAAAATCAAATCTGTAAATGAATAAAATATTGAAATTTTGAAATCAAAATTTTTTAAAAATGGCTACCTGGGTTAGTTTCAAGGATTTTCTTTCCTTGGGTGATCATATTTTCATGTAATTTAATAGCCTGTTCTTTTGACTCAGCTTTATTTGCCGTAATATTTGAAAATTCACGAGTTTGAGGATCGATTGTGATAGCTCCATGAGGAAATATGAAGGCCCCTACAAATTTACCATCTGATAATCCAAGAAATTGGGTCAAAATGACAAAAACTGGGCACAAATGTGATATAAAATTCATTTTGCCTTTTAGGAAATTATATTTAAATATTTGGTCAAAGAACTTTGCCAACTTGTTCTAAATATTTTGTATTTTTTTGTTCCATATTATTGTGTATTTCCGCCTTTGACATTAGTTCTAGGAATATAAAAATATTTTTTTATATTTTTTTTTAATAATAAATGTTGACAATGCTTATGTACTGTTAAGTATATCTTATTTTTCTAGAAAAATAAATATTCGAGTATATTTATGTAACCCCTTTTAGTTGGTTCTTTTTTAGAAAATATAAATTATTTTTAACTAAAGGATATATTCGGCTTTCAGGTTTTTACAACGTATAAAGGCCAGAAAGTCCATTATAACCCAAATATATCCTTAATAAGATTCATATTTATAACTATTTAAAGGTCTTAATGTTTAAATCTCATCCTTATTTTAATTGATTTTACTCCTATGAGTATATTTTTGGTATATTTTTTGATATGACCTGTTTAAAATTAACCCAAAAATTGTTTTTTAATCCTAACCAAGCCTAAACTAAAACAAACTAGCACTAAAAATTTTGAGTTATATATATCTGTACTGTACTTATGCCTATAATATTCTATACCTATTAGGGTACGTATCTATATGGAATTTTTGCATTTTAAGCATTTTAAGCATTATGCATCAAGTTTTTGCATTGAAATTTTATGAATGGATTTATTTTAATCATGTATAATGTAATGTATCAAAAATTTTGCATTTAAATTACTCAAAAAAGTTCAATTTATGATTTTATTGTTTGTACTTAACAGAAATTTTGAGATTTCGAGATTTACATAAACCTTAATTTCTAAAATAAATTTAAAAATTCGTGATTTTTATGTAAAATATGTAATACATATAGTTAGGTGTAGGTACTAATACAATACAAGAGATCATATAGAACATTATCAATGTCTACTGTATGGATATTGACCATAAAAGTAAATACTTGTAGGAATATTACCTAACTTGTTGAAATTTTAATATGCTTTGGTATACTAATGCTGATACTAATAGTGTACTTGTTTATTTTTTTAAAAACTTTTCAATGAATGATAATTTTCTTTGTTTAAAATGTAATTAAAATGATATTTAAATGCTTTCAACAGTTATTTACTTATAAATTACATAAAAATATTTTCTATATACATACACAATGATTTCTTCCAAACATACACTATTAGAAATTATAATACCAAGTCTATTAATGAGATAAGTACTTAAAGTATTAAAATAGATTTACTAAAAAGCAAAATTTCTTATTTTTATATTCAAGAAATTTCAAGTAATTTTTCAAAAAAAATATTCAAATTAAAGACCCAAGTGTATTTTAGATTGTAAAATGGGAGATTAAAATATTTTATGATTATTTTCTTTAAAAAAATGTATTGTTTACATTTGGTTGAAATTTTAATTCCAATTTCTAAATAAAAAAAATACTGGAAATTATATACATACTTTATATATGTCAATAAAATGTTCTTTCATGGATAATTACTATTTTTATTTTTTAATATTTTCAACTGGTATTTCTCTCGTTCACTCTGAATTCATCGAACTTAACTCTGATTTTACAACAGTTAAGTATTTAATTTAAAAAAAATTAATGATCAATTTGACACTATGTTATTAACAGGATGAAAAATTGAAGTATGACGATATCCCCTTTAAATACACCTGGCTTACAACACCTGTATAACACCTAAAAAATGACGCTTTGATGTTCAATAATGATTACTTGAAATTATTTAGGATGGATATATAATTAAAATTTATCATTTGATTGGTGATGATGGGAATTTACCTCCAGTTCTTTTTGTCCATGGTTTTTATTCAAGTTCTAATTGTTGGATACTTGAAAGTAAACACTCTAATAAGACATTAGGTAAACTCAAAATTTGAAAAAATTCTTATTTTGGTTGAAATTACACCTATATTTTTGGTTCACTGTTTGAAATTGACCCAAAATTTTATAAATCCTAACCTAACCTAACCAAAACTAACAAAATTTGAGTTAATTTCATACAAGGATACAATAATTTAAGAGTAAATTCAGCTAAAATAGGAATGAGATTAAAATAAAATTTTAAAAAAATGGTATTTTTATTGAAACTTGCGTATTTTTAATACCTTGTATTACTTTTCAAAGCTTATCAATTACAACAAAAAGGACACGATGTATTTCTACTTAATTTACGAGGAAATATTTTTTCCCGAAATCACACTCATTTAAATCCTGAAGAAGGCTCGAAATCGACAGGTAATTTACATAAATGTGTTGTGGGTCGAGAAAAGGTGGCTTATGGTCAGTATAGTCATTCTCAGATGCATTTCATACAAAAAATTATACAAAGTACTATCTCTAGGTACTAACTAGAAAATACATTTTGGAATATTTCAGCTATTTTTTCAAATTTCTTAGAAATTCTCAAAAAATTATCACAATTTTGTTAACATTGATAATAAAGACCTACCATGTGTTCTTTATAAAGTCTAAAAAGAGTATTAATTTCATTAGTAGTATTAATTTCACCTAATCTTATTTATGAATGTATAATAGTAAAATTGCATATTATAATAGTTATGAAATAAAATAATTTGAGAACCTTACCATAAGAGTATATGAAAATGTATTGGATTTTATGTACAATATTATGCTGTCATTTTCTTTTTTAAATTTTTAAGAGGGAGGTGGAATGACTGGCTTTTGGAATTTTTCGTAAGAAATTACATTAACTTTATTACTACTATTAGCAGGGGTAGGTTAGGTATAATTCGGGAAGAATTTTTTTGAAATGACAATCGACTTTTGGACAAACCACATGTTATTTTCAAATAAAATTAGTATCTTGTCTATCTCTTGATGTCTTGATATCGTAAATATAAAAATTTTACAACCAAAATAGCATCCGATTCATTCAAATTTATAAAAAAAACCTTTCTAAACCTAATCTACCCATATTAGTAAATATTTATACCATTTAAACCTATATTTAAATGGGCTCCGATTTAATCTCATTTCTATTTTGGTTGAATCTTCCCCTATACTGATACTTTTCACAAGTATATGAAATTACCCCAAAATATTTTTAATTCCTAACTTAGCCTAACCTAACCTAAACTAAACTAAACTAAAAAAAATTATAGGAATAAATTCAACCAAAATAGGATGAAAGTAATCTTTATAGTCATTTAAATGCTTCTGATCTCAGATTTTATGACTTGTAGTTAGTTCTATGACTGACTCTAGTTCCACAACAGACATGTTCATTGTAGTGAAAAACCTAGATTCGAGTTGTTAACTTCGGCAACGAAAAAAATCCGGACTGAACCGACTGAACGAGAATTTTACGTTATGGCATTTTAAGAGTAAATCGACTTCGAGGATTCCGAATCCGACCGCCTTTCGACCGAAAAGTGATCCCTTGGGCCCTTAAGGGTCAGGTCAAAGGTCAAAAATGAAATTTTGATTTTAATATGAAATAAGGGTAAATCGAATATAAGGATTCCGAATTTGACATTTTTTTGACAAAAAAGTGACTACTTGGCACCTTAAGGGCTAGGTCAAAGGTCAAAAATAAAATTTTGATTTTAATATGAAATAAGGGTTTCTTGTTTCATTAAAATGAAACAAGCCTTTTCTATATTAACATAAATTCTTAAAATCAAACACAACCTCTCTAAGTAAGTGTCACGCTCATTTTGCCTGCTTAAAAAAATTCCCTTTCTCTTTTCTATTTCTAAGGTAGTACTTATACTTCT
>JAQIXA010003938.1:0-12611 GCA_034699045.1 Nanhermannia cf. coronata Gr-Ori-00579 | reverse complement strand
AGCCAATTTAATTGAAAAAAAAGCTATTTTATATGCATAGCTAAGTTATTTGTTTCATAGCTAAGAATATTGTTTCATAGCCCAATAATTGTTTTCTCTTTCTTTATTGCTTTGCTCGCACAATTAATAATCAACTTCTAGTGAGTTGATTAAAGCCTAGTATTTAAAAAAAATAGCTAAAAATATATTTTCTAAATTATAGATCCATGGACAGTTTTGACCCAAGGTGACCCTTGGATTAATAATATGCTTTTTAAGCACAACTCACATGGCCAACTAGAAAAAGTGCTACTTTTGGATTTCCAAATATTTCGTGAATCATGCCTTACTATAGATCTGGCATTAGTATTCTACATGTGTGCAGATTCAGAATTTCGAGCAAATTATATGAGTCAAATCCTTGGATTTTATCATAAAACTTTCCTCGAATATTGCCAAGTACTCAAGGTACCCCCTGTGCCTAATTTCACAATTGAAAACCTGGAAAGGAGATTCCACCGTGCTAGAGTTATTGGTATTTTGAATTCAATTTGGTTTGCTCCGACAATGACAGCAGATCCAGACAATGTATAACAAAAAATATATAAAATAGTATTTATTAAATGACAAATCTAATAGGGATATATGACAATAGACAGTACCAAATACATTAAAATAACTACCCAAACTAAAATCTACTTTTTTGAATAAATTTTAAAATATTTTAATCAAAAATTTCTCTTTTTTAAATATTACAGTTATGTACAACAAGAGAATATATTGGTAATTCTAATGATTGATTTTTTAACTTATAATTATCCAGCTCAAAAATATTGAGAACCTGGAATGTGGAAAAGATGGCACTGACAATGTGGAAGCTTTTATTGAAGAGGCCTTCAATCCAAAAAGTAAAATTGAAGACAACGTTCCTTTAAAGAAATTTTGGTTGGAAATTGCAAATGAAGCTTATGAATTGGGAATTGTTTAATTTAAAATATAATACATACCTAACATATTAACAATAATATACATTTAGTTTATAAACTAATATAAATATAAACTAATCTGTAATAAACTATAATAAACTAACTGATTTTTCATCGAGGAATTTCATATATAAAATAATTACCTTGCCACATACATCCATTTACAAATAATCTGTATTATTTTGAATTTTACCAAAAGGTTTTGCCTTGTGAAAAAAAAAATATTCAAATTGTAAAATACAATAGGAAGCTAAAAATATAAAAATTAGAAAGGTCAAAAAGGTTATACATTTACAATGCTGACTTTTAAAGTTGCTTATTTTTTTCATAAGATGTGTAATGGTAAATTGTTAAAAAAATTATAAAATTTTGGAAAATTTAGCAAAAAAATCTTTGGATTCAGATAGTATGTTATACTCTGTAAATATCCATGGTATTAAAAACCAGGGATATCAGTATATAACCGAACTGATATGAATTTCAACTTTCAACTGGAGTTTTTGTAATTTTTAGTGGTTTTTGTTTTTTTACCAAAGAATTCTAATTTGAAATTGGTTCGACCTTTAGAGTTGACACTAAAACTAATTGCAGAAGGATTTTTTGCTATTTGATTTTAGTGTCAAATGTCAATTTTAAGATCAAACAGATGTAAAATTAGAATTTGTTACTTAAAACCCCTATAAATTGGTAAAATATTTATTTTGAAGCTTTTCCCGTTCGGGTATATTTCGGGTATTTAGACTCACTCACAATCTGAACCCGGTTTATTAGGCAAATCCTTGATAACCGGTAGATGTTTAATAGGCATCATATAGGTATCTAAATCTATAGCAATAGCAATAGCCATGCTATAAGCTTATGCCTATACCCTAAACAAAACTCTCTATTGAGTTACTATCTATTGAGCTGCAGGGCTTAAAAATCCCCTCTAATACTTTTTGTTTAGAGTTTGGATACCCTATATATAATATAGATACATACTTAATATCTATCAAAAATAAAGTCAAAATCATTGTATACCAACAATTTTTTGCGGGAAATATAGGCAGCATGTATTTAGTCGGTATTTTTATTTAGGTATTTCCTATTGATTTTGATTTTTGACAGGTTGTGTTATTATTTTTCTGTATTCAGTCAGAATCAGAATTTGCATTATTTTTGACATTAATTACCTTTTTTAGCTATCAATAAATTATTTAGATAATGTTTACTAATTTTAAAAATAAAATAGTAAGCCAGATAATGGCCAAGAAAAAAGTCCCTGGCCCAACATCACCAGATGAAAATGTAAGTTCAAAATATAATTTTAAAATTTAACTAACTACCCATGTAACTAACTTAAATAATATTCCTACAACAGCTACTATAGAAAAGACAAATTACTCGTATATTAATTTTTTAATGTTCTTTTTTCTAGACTATTTACAAATTCGATTCGACTCCTTATAAGGGTCATGTTCTTATTCTAAATTACACATTTAAGGACATCAAAGAAAAAACTCGGGATGGTTGGCAAGTTGATGTTTTTGCTCTAACAGATTTTTTTACTGAACACAATTTCAAAATAACTCTCCATTTGGATAAAACGAAAGAGGTATACATAGTATTTTTACATCACATTATTTTTAATTACCTATATAAGGTACTACTAATGATGCACGAATAAATTAATATGTGGGTTAATATATTCCTAGTATATAAGTATAAATACAGAGTGTTCCAAAAATATGTGGAGAATATTTTTAGGCTTTAATATAATATAGGCAAAATCAGATTTTTAAACAATTAAGGAAATTTGACGGGCATCGCGAATCTGAAAATAATTTGATGCTAAAATTACAAGGTCAAAGGCTTATGAACTAAAAATTTTTTCATGGGAGAAAAATTGAAAGGCCAAAAGGTTTGAAATGTCAAAATTTATGATTCCTAGGCATAATTATCGTGCTCTGAAAACGTAAATTTTAACATTTTTTCTCTTTTAGAACAATTTTAGCTATTTTCAATTTTTTGTAATTTTTCTCCATTGAAAAATGTCTTTGATTTTATTGACCCATTGCTTTTGACCCATTAATCTTAGCATGAAAATACTTAGTGATACATGATCTCCCTTAAATTTATTAGCGATTTCATATCTTGCTTGTTTAAAAATCCTATCTGTCCTATATTGCATTGAGGCCAAGATATTTTCGCCATAAACTTTTGAAACGTCCTGTATAATATATGATATAATGTCTCGAAATTTTGAAAAATTACACGAAAAATTGCACCAGGTATAAAAGGGACTGCATAATATTGGTATTTTACAATCAAAATTTTTCCCAAATCAAAATACATATTATATGAAAAGTAATCCTAATATTCCTATTATAAAAATAAGTTATACTTTATAAAAAGTCAATTATTTTAAGTAACTGTTCACTAAATTTCTAAATAACACATTTTTCTTGTAAAAAGGATATTTTCAGCTTTCATCCAATTAAAAATCCCATAAAGGCCTTTATAGCCCATTTTAACCCAAAGAAATCCTTTGAACATATGATTGGCTAAAAACTTTACTTAATAATATATAAGTATCCAGTATTAATGTACCTAATTGAAAAATATGGTTGCTAGCTCTTTTGACTGATGCGATGTAAGGATAGATTAGGGATAATTTGGAAAAAAATTTAATTTTGAAAATCCAATTTTCCAATCTAATCCAATGGAAAGGACCAGTTTTTAATTTTTTAATTTTAAATTTCAAAAATATTTTTTGAGATATTAGCTATCTCGAGATGCATACGAATATAATAACCTTAATTTAAAAAAGAAACAACTGGCTTATGTATTACAAAAACAGAGTTTAAAAAAAAAACCTTTCAAAACTTTACCTAATCTACTCGTAATCCAACTATTTACAGACTACATTATAATTAGTAATCTATAGTAATAAAAATGGCGCAAATGTATTAATATCTATTCTATATCTTTATCTATTCTATATCTATATATATATATGTATGATTTTTTATAATTATAACAGGAAATAATAAACCAGGATACAGGGATTTTAGCTCAATTCATTGGTTCTTTTCCTCCAATCAAAAATAGTCCTGGACAAATGGATGCATCCTTTATCGTTATTATGAGCCATGGGAAAGAAAACGGTCAAATTGAAGTTTTAAATGGAGAATTCATTGATCTTCACAAGGATATTGTGGACAAATTTTCTTATAATAATGCCGAAAGACTGCAAGGGATCCCAAAGGTGTTCATAACCCAAGCTTGTAGAGGCCATCGTCTAGACGGAGTTTTGACAAATTCCTCAATACGAGTCGTGGAAATGCAAACAGATTCTTCCACTGGAATTGAAACTGAAGAAATTTACAGTCAATTTGACGATATGCTCATTATATTTCCAACACTAGAGGGCTATGCGGCGCCTCGAAATCCGAAAACTGGGAGCCAATTCATTCAAAATTGCATCAAGATTTTTAAAAAATACGGCAAACAGTATCATCTCATCGATATGCTCATAGATGTAAGTTTAAATATTAAAAAAATTGATCTTTAACTAGCTGTTTTAAATAAGGCATTGATCCGAGATGATTTTGAACCATCTGATTTGATATCTGATCTGATCTGATATTTTCAGATGGAAATTTTACTCCATCTGATCTAATCTGAAACCATCAGATCAGATGATCAAATATCTGATTGATAGCATATAATATGTATTATAAATGAACAAATTCACAAATAGAGTTGTAAAAGAGGTATTTTTAACATTGAAAAATACCTTAAAAATGGCAATATTTTTCAAAAAAATGAATATTGAATCATTTTAATTGCTAAATATTCTTTAAAGCTCCCAAAGAGATTGTGTAATCTAAAAAAATATTTAAATATTTTATTTTTTTGAAACTTATGACCATTTTTTAAAATACCCGCAAGATATTTTTTTTCTCTTTTAAAAATACCTCTTTTACAACTCTATTCACAAAATAAGAGTTAAAAATTCTATTATAAAATTGTTGATTTTCAAAAAATTTATCTATTTTCCAAAAACTATAAATTTAAAAATTTTTAATCAGGTCAAGTTTGCTAAAAAATGTAAAAAATGAATGTTTTTAAACATTTTTTATCTGTCAGATATCTGACAGACATCTTATCAGATTCAGATGGCTCAAAATTATTATCTGATCTGAAATTTGTCAGATGGATTTTTTTCATCTGATTTGATCTGATGCCGAACCTTAGTTTTAAGTATCCTCGAGATGTAATCAAATTATTTTTATGTCAAGGGTTTTGTAAATATAAATATTTGTAGATTATATACTACTTTATCTGTTTCATAGATATTTAAGATATTAATACAAAAATTAGAAATTATTTTAGGTCCATACGAGTTTTACGTCGTTTAGCCCAGAAGTGACAGAGAAAGACAAAGATGGAAACATTGTCAAAATGATAAAAAAAGCGGTCCACACTTTAGAATATTATAATCGAGGATTTAAGAGATTTTATTTTTGTCCACCATTACCTAATCAAAATCAAAGACAGCAAAATGGGTAAATAATTTTAACTTTTATAAAAAACATGATAATATAAACTCCGTTATACGCATGTAATATAAATATTTTTCTAATTTTTTTAAAAGTTCTTTTGCAATGAATTTAAATTACAACAATAATGGAAATGAAAGTGTGATTAATATGGATGCAGAAGCGGAGTCCCAGCCAGGTTCAATTATAATTTTTAAAAATTGGATTTGAGCTCCATAAGAAATTTTAAAGTTGAAAAGTTCAAACTATGATTTTTTTTTAAATTTAGGTCCTAGTAGTGCAATCAATAGAATTATTGAGGAAACAACAACATTAAATAGCCATGTCACTTTGAGGTTTTTTAATCTTTTAATAAACATAAAAATTTGTATGTAATTAGTGATTATAAATAATTGTATATTTTTAAAATTATTTTTAGTGAATGGTCAAATTACAGAGTTATGTATAAAAAGGAAATCTCAGCAAATAAAGGGAAAACAAAACCTTGTAAATTTTTGTTAAATTGTGATGATGGTTCTGAAATTGATGCTGTTTGCCTGAGCGGTTATCGAAGAGGAGTTTTTCAAACATTGAAAGTAATTTAAGATAAAAAAAATTAGGGGTATATTTTCTTTTCAGCTTTTTCACTTTGTACCTATGTTTAACCCCATATATAAAGGCCAGAGAGCCAATTAGTATCCGTATATATCCTTTTAAAAATATCATTTTAGATTGGATCTTGCTTCAAAATCAAGAGATCGCTTATTGCCTCACGAAATACACAATTCAAGACTTTCTCAACTTGTGAGCAATTGAAAGAAATAAAACTTGAGAATTCTGGATCATTTGTTGAGATTCCGGATGATGACTCAATTTCAAAGAATCTCGTTTATAATTTTACCAATTTTCAAGATATTTCTCAATTCAACAACGTGGATAAACAAATTGGTAAACCTCTATTTTCTTAGGTTTCTACAGATATTATAATAGGATAAATTCCTAATATTCAGATTTTTGTATTTTTTTAGATGTTATTGGGAAAGTTGTAGATGTATGTGAGTTGGATAAAAAGGAAGCGCCATATAAGATAGAAATTTCAAATTCTCCAGGATCAAATGTACACATTTTTCAATTTTAAAATATTAAATTATTTTGAACCTGATGTTTTTGTATTTTTTTCATAGATTACCATCTGTTTGTGGAAACCAAATAAAAAAGCGATTAAGACCCAGAACAAAGGCCAAATTTTTGCTTTTAAAGGAATTTCTTCAAAATTGAATGAAAAGTATAACAACTACAATTCGAACGAGTACACTATAGTAAAAAAGGTTTGAATTTATAAAAAAATACTTTGAGTCGAGTTAATATAAAATATACCTATACATTTATTTTTTAAATAGATTACATGCAAAGATCAAATTCCTGCCAGATTTGCTGAAATGTACGAGAACCTTGTTTAAAATGATCTATATTCGACTTTCTGGCCAGGCCTGAAAGTCGAATTTTAAACCCTTATAAAGGACATTATAAACCGAAAATATTATCTGAAAATACTCTTTTTAAGACTACAAGATAATTCCAAGATTTAAATTTTAAAAAATATTTAGAAATAGATTTTATAGGTATGATTATAACCCTATTAATTATATATCCATATTATATGCATTATTTATTGTATATCTTATATATAGGTACATTATTATACTCATTATTATTATTTACAAAGTTATTTTTTACTAAATTTACCACTTGTCTTGTAGTGTGTTAATATTAAGTGCTACAGTATGTGTGTACCTATTTTTTATAGTTTTAAATTACAGTCTAGGTGATTTGAGATATGAATGAATCTTACTTAAATATTACAAAATTCTAGAACTATTATCGATTGTTGAACAAAAATATATTTAACTTAAAATTTGATGAGTAGTATTAGGTATATGTATAATCAATATATATATATATGTATATCATTTTGGAAAATGCAAAAAAAAAATATATATATTTTAGAATATAAATTTGGCTAGAGTAGATTAGGAATAGTTCGGAAAACTTTCTGTCTATAATGTAATCGAAAAAATTTCACGTTAAAATAGCAACTAATTTATCCTAAAACAGAGTCCTATTTTATCAAAAAGTTTCCAAACAATACCTAATCTACCCCTATACATTTTATAAAATAAATTAATCATTTCATTGTACTACTGTTATATAATAAATGGGACATATGTATTAGGTAATTTATTTTTAATTCAATCAATTTGTAATTTTCTTAAACCTATAATAAAAATTTCATAAAAAAGTTAAAAAATCTATAAAAGTGGGTATCTTGAGTGCTTTTTATTACCCCACTAACATTTATATTATAATATATTACACCAAGCAATATTTGGAGAGTCTAAATTCTAAATCATAGATATTATATACCTAAGGTATTATATTATATATATTGCATCATACTATTCCTAACCATTTTTAGTGGGAAACCAATCGGCAATCAGTACCTATTTCCTATTGAGATAGGACACATGTTTGTATTTATTTTATTTTATTTTATTTCATTTTTAGCTTGTCAACTGAATTATTGATTATATAAAAAAAATTTAGATTTAATTGCAAAAATTTGAATAACTAAATGGCTAAGAAAAAAGGTCCATTACAGAATGGAAATGGTCAAGGTTCACAAGATCAAGTAAATTTACCTAATACATACTTTAGAAAATTTATATATTTAATATTAATAACCTACTTTTATTGTACATAGTAATATAAAAATTAACATTACAATTATTTTAATTATTCTATTTTGTAGAACACTTATAAATTGGACTCAAATCCTAAGGGTCATGTACTAATCCTCAACTACACGTTTACGGATCAAAAAAAATTTGCTCGTGATGGTAGTGAAATTGATGTTCAAACCTTATGTGATTTTTTTACTGAACAAAATTTCAAAATTACTCTCTATTGGGACAAATCGAAAAAGGTTTATAAAAATATTTTTTAATGACTTTTTATCATTTTATAAACTAGGATTTATAATGCTACTTATTTATAACTTTAATTGTGAGAGCAAATCGTATCGTAGTCTTATTTTGTGTTTTATTCTGTTATTAATCTCGTACCTAAAAAATTAAATATTTTTTAATATATATACTATGTAGATATACAGGGTGGCCCAGAAACAACCCCCCGAACTTAATATTTAAAATCAAAAAAATTTGAGGGTTGTTTCTAGGCCACCCTGTATAATAAAAGAGAAATATCATTTTAGATTTTATTTATGTAGCCATTGATTATTTTTCATATTAATCTGTATATTTAAAGGAAATCCTAGATAAGAAAAAGGGGATTTTGGCTCAATTCATACGTTCTTTTCCTGTCAGTAAAAAGAGTCCGAACCGTGTTGATGCAGCCTTCGTAGTCATCATGAGCCATGGGAATGAAAATGGTCAAATAGAAGTTATAAATGGAGAATGTATTGACCTTCACAGGGACATTATTGCAGAATTTTCGAATGAGAGAGCAAAACGACTGAATGGGATCCCAAAGGTGTTCATAACACAGGCTTGTAGGGGTTCTTATCGTGACGGAATTGAAGAAAATTCCTCTAGTTCTGACGATGAAATGCAAGTTGATGCTTCGACTCGAAGTAAAGACAAAAGAATCCATAGTATGATGACTGACATGCTCTTAATATTCCCTACGTTAGAGGGCTTCGAGGCACCTCGTAATCAAACTACAGGTAGCCCGCTCATACAAAATTGCATCGAGATATTTAGAAACTCGGGGCCAGAACATCTGACAGATATGCTCATTCGGGTAAGCTACACAATATTTTTTATTATCTCTATATACAGGGCGTTCCAAAAGTATGTGGCGGATATGTTTAAGCCATAGTCATAATATAAATAGGACATATCCAGGGCAAGGGATTTTAGGTTGTTAAAAATGCCTGTTTAGGTACCTAAAAGGTTCTAAAAAAACCAGCGTTTTAGGTGACTAAACTTTAAAAAAATAGCAATTTAGGTGACTAAACCTAAAATATTTTAGGCCTTAAAACTACCTTTTCAATTAAATTTAAACATTTTTTAAGAATTTTTTCTTGACTATTTTTTTGAGATGATTTTTTTATAAAATAGAATAAGACAATTGAGACTCTTTATTTTAAACTTAACACTCAAATACACTAATATCAAAATCAAAATTTTTTAAAAAATTATTTAGTTTAAAAATGAATTTAGTCATCGAAAATAATTTCGATTTTTGAAAAATTCTACAGAGTAAATTCAGCCAATTTGCACAAAAATGGCAAAAAAGCACAAAATATTCATAATTTTAGGTAGTTTAGGTTTAAAAACCTAAAAAACCTAAAAACCTAAATTAGGTTCTAAAAAGTCGTTTTGGGTTAAAAACCTAAAAAACCTAGAATCCGTTGCCCTGGACATATCGGATTTAAAAAAAAGTAATAAATGAAACTGATAGGATATGTAATGGAGATCACAAATCTTAAACTTTTGATGCTAAAATTACCAGATCTCAATTTTGTCTCAATGTCTCAAAAATTATGTCTCAATGAACTGAAAACATTTTCCATAGAAAATAATAATAAAATCCAAGATTGTTCCAAAAGATTCGAAATGTCACAATTTAAGATTCCCGCAGGCATAAAGAAAGAGTGCTCGGAAATCGAAAATTTTAACATTTTATCTTTTGAAACAATTATAACTCTTTACAATTTTTTGTAATTTTTATCCAAAGGAAAATGTCTTGAGTTCATTGGCCCGGAAATCTTCGCATCAAAAGGTTTTGAGATTCATGATCTCCATTAAATTTTCTATCGATATCATACCTTAATTGTTTAAAAATCCGACCTGGCTTTTACTAAATTAAAGCCTAAACATTTTCGCCACATACTTTTGGAAAGTCCTGTACATATGTATGAAACATACAAAACTTAATTACCTAGTACATTTTTTATAAAAATTTTAATAAACATTTTATTAAAATTGTTATAGGTCAATACAAGTTTTACACCGTTTAGGATAACCAAAAAAGACAAAAATGGAAAGAAAATAAAAACCAGAAAAATTGGGACTCACACTTTAGAGTACATAAATCGGGGATTTAAGAAATTTTATTTTTGTCCACCACCTGCAAATCAAGACGGGTAAGAATTTAATACAATTATCTACTATATTATGGAATTATAATATGTATAATATTCTGTCTGTAGTACATTACCTATATAATACATTATATTATCATTTAAGATATTTAATCAACTATAAACCCTTTTAAGTTCTATAAGTTCAACCAACAATGTTGATAATGGAAATGGAATTGAAATTGGTATTGAAGAAATGGAGACAGAATTGGAGCCTCAATCAGGTTCAATATAAATTTTCAATTTGAAAATAAACTCCTGAAGTTTTTTTTAGGTAATAATTTTGAATTTTTTAAAATATACAATAGGACCAAGCAGTGCAATGAAAAGAACTGCTATACAAAAAAGAATAACAGCAAATGGTCAAGTCGATTCAAGGTTTAATTTTTTAACAACATAAATGACTAGAACTCAAATAACATTTATTTTAAATTTCAGCGAATACTCAAACTACAGGGTTATGCATAAAAAATTAACATATTCATCTCGAGGAAAAATAAAACCTTGCAAATTTTTGTTAAATTGTGATGATGGGTCTGAAATTGATGCTGTTTGCCTGAACGGTTTTGGAAAAAATTTAATCCAAACAGTACAGGTAACTAAATATATTTTCTATAACAATTATTTAATTTTCGCTAATGTAGAAATTCTACATTAGCGAAAATTAAATAATAAGAATGTAGCCTTATGTAAGGAGTAGAGTAAAAAAAAAATTCGCAAAAAATTTTGATTTTCCTAATAAACCTTTCTGACAAAAAAAATTTCAAAATTTCACAGATTGGATCGTGCTACAGAGTCAAGAAATCGCTCATAGTCAATCGACAAATGGGACATGATAATAAAAGATTCTCGACTAGTGAACAATTGAAAGAAATAAAACTTGAAGATCCCAAATCAATGCTCAAAATCCCTGATGATGACTCAATTTCAAAATATATTTCCTATAATTTCATCAAATTTCAAAATATTTTGAAAATCAACAAACAAGATAAACAAATTGGTAATACCTATATTATTTTGCGTTAAAAATCTCATTTTATCTATATGAAAAAATTTTATCCTCACGAAAGCCCGCACTATTTGTTTGTTTATTACACAAGAAAATGTGTTAAAAATGGCTTAATCTTAATTATAATATTAAAAGATTTCTTCGATTTTCAGGCCTTTACTATGTTGAAACTTAAAACTCATTTAAAGTCCATTAGAAACCGAAGTTATTCTTTGAAATAATTTTCAAAACATTTCGCCAAAATAGCAATTCGAAGTAATATAAGTACATATTTCGATAGAGCTAAAGATGGTATAAATTAATTTAAATTTTTAAATTTTTAGACTTGATCGGTAAAGTACTATCTGTATATGAAGTAAACCAAAACGACAGACCAAATAAAATTACAATTTCAAATTCATCAGGAACTGAAGTAAGTACTTTATAATATTAATTTACAAATTGGTAAACTAAATTTTATTTACATATTTGTCTTCAGATTATCATCTGTTTATGGAAAAAAGATAAAAAAATAATTAAAGAGAAAAAGGATAAAGGAAAAATATTTGCTTTCAAAGGGATTTCTTCAAAATTGAATAAAGATTATAATACCTACAATTCGAATGATTACACGATTATAAAAAAGGTTTGAATATAAAAAATTACATCATTTTATGAGTAAAATACAGATATAAAGGACATTTTTTATATTTGAAATAGATCCCAGATAGAAATCAAATTCCAGCCAAATTTGCTGCCATGTACGATGCCCTTGTTTGAAAATACATTTTCAAGACACATTATATGAACATTCCAGAATTTATAAGAACTCTAAAATAGACCTAGACCTAGACCATAATATATTATTATTTTATTTTATTTTATCATTTTCTATAAGGACCCTCATCACAACGTTTGTAAGACCCCACCTTGAATTTTGCAATAGCATCTGGAAACCAAATTTCAAAAAA